>SNQJ01S0041735.1:20600-59547 GCA_010110895.2 Picea sitchensis
CCTAGTGAACACACATTTATGCTTAAGCCACCATTCCTACTAAAACAAGAACCTAATAATTCAGAGGACATGATGTGCCACTCAATTATTGATTACTACATTGAGCATCCATATTGTCTTAGGCATATCTTCCTTATAGATTTTGTATCTAATTACAAGAAGAATGGTCAACACATATCAAAAAGGGAGAAACTGAATATAATATGCTTTGTCAAATACAATAAAGATATTGACTATGAGAACTTTTGTCATGAGAATCTTTTGCTATACGTTCAATTTAAAGAAAGGGAAGACACATTCAAACATGGGAAGCTACATATGTTTGCTATCAGAATGAAATACAAACCAATGAAGATAAGTTTACATACAACATCAATCCAACATGGGGTGATTTAGAAACTGCACTTGAACAACTTGATAGTCTTGCAAATAGTGATGATAAATGTCCTAAACTTAAAATAGTTAGACCTGCTTGTGAACATTATGACTTAGAAGCAGATCTTTAATTCCCTCAACAATATAATATGGAAAGAAGTATGAATCTTGGGTTTCAAGTGACAAAACATCAATTTCTCCTTGAGAACAAAGAATATTACAGAATCATGAGATTGTTAAACAAAGAACAACAAGCAATTGTCAAGGACATTTCCATGAAAAAACGTTGGGACATACACACACCCATTGACTTGTTTCTTATAGGGGGGCAAGAACAGGAAAAAAATTCGTAGCAAAAGTGTTGTTCCAAATGCCAATACGAATCTATGATGAATTCAATACAAGTGATCCTTTGAAACCAAAGGGTCTAATAGTTGCATATACAGGTAAATTTGCATACAATGCAGGTGGGACAACAATCCATTATGCATTGTTAATTCCTTTTAACAAGTCCCAATTTCTTCCACTTAGAAAAGAAATGTTAGACAAATTGTCAAAGCTATACAATGAACTACAACTTGTGTTCATAGATGAAGCCTCCTTGATTGGAAGTTGATTCCTATATTCCATTAACAATGGACTTAGGGACATAAAACATATGCAAACCCAGTGCTTTGGTAATATTGACATGGTGTTCTATGGTGATCTTTACCAAGTACAACCAGTGTAGGATTCTCTAAGTTTTTAGCATCCTACAGTCAACATGCAACCATTGACATATGACTTTTGGGAACACAACATAAGATGCTATGAATTACAAACTACAATGAATCGGAAAAATGAAAATTTCATTGCAATTTTGAACAGAATGTGAAAAAATAACCATACAACTGATGATTTTATATATATCAATGCATGTTGTGTTCACCCTGCACCAAAAGAACTAATATTCCCATATTTATTTTACAGAAATAAGCATGTTGCAATGCATAACAAGCACATTCTTTCGCTCATGTTTGGTGATGAAATTATGATCAATGCAATTGACGTGGAAGAATATAACCATGGTGATATGCCATGCCATCGGCACATAACTACTTTTCCTCTGTTTCTTGTCCTCAAATTCAATATGCTAGTCGATATATATGCTTGCAATTATGATTCATAGAATGGCTTGGTGAATGGCGTCGATGGGGTGGTGAAATCATATACAAAAACAGATAGCACATATGTTCTATGGATTAGGTTTCATGATCTGCTTATTCGACATCAACAAGTAAACAAGTTAGCTTACCTAGACACTCCATGTGATTGGACGTCTATATTGCGAATTGCAAAACCAATATTGACGATATCAAAAACAGGTTAGGTGAAGACCTAGAAACAATTTCCAATCCAACTTGCATGTGCACATACAGTACATAGGTCACAAGGTTTGACACTTGATAGTGTTGCATTTGACCCTAGTGGAATACGAAAGCATGGTATGGTGTACATAGCCTTGTCCCATGTGAAAAACATGGAATCATTGTATTTTCTAAATCCTCTCATTCATGAGAACTTTAGGGTGAAGCAAAAAGTTGACATCGAGATGAAACGTCTTCAAACTACTGGAAAATGGACTGTAGAGTATGATTCTCAATCAATACAATCAGAATCATGCATTTCAATCCTCTCACTAAACACATGCAGCCTAAATGCACATATTGATGATATAGTCAATGATTATGACATAATGCAATCTAATATTTTGTGCTTGCAAGAAACGTAGATGACAATGTGCATGGAAAATGAACTATTTCAAAACTTCAATTGCATGTCAAATTGCACTAGGCATGGAGTCATGGTACTAGTGAAACAACATATACAAATTTTGGAACATATGCATTTTCAAGAACAAAACATTGAGCCATTCTCAACAAATCCAATAGTTCATGGATCGCAAATTGCAATATTGAATATATATGTTGCACCCTATGAAAATTTGACCAGCACACTGAATACTATTACAACAACGTTGCACCATGTACATTTGAACGAAATCATTATCATTCTAGGAGACTTTAACATTGACATGTTAGAAAGCAATGAAAAAACAAGAAAATTGGAGAACTACATGTCTAGTTACAATCTACAATTCCTATTGCAAAAGGAAAACCAAATGTGGCCAAGGAAAAATCAAAAGTCTTTTTCTTAGATGCACATTGGACTAACCATGATACAATTTGTCTTTTCCTTGGAATATGAAAATACATATAAAACAAACTACACAATTACATGTTCCAATTTTTCAAAGCATATTTCCATATCGTTTTTACAAATATACAAATTCCTTTTCTCTTTCCAATGCATCAAATAATTGTAGCATGGATTCCATTTGTAGAGTCCATAAGTAAGCAATCAATGCAAAAAAGATACAACACATGTCCATTGACCATGTTTCTAGATGCCCTTTTGTATATTGGACAACTTCTACATTATGGTCAGATACATTTTATCATCCAATTTATGAAAATACTTTGGTTTTCCAATAGATTCCCATGCAAGTAAACTTTGTATAAACACACCCATGGAACGAGAACTAAAAAGGTGCATATTTTTCCTTTGTCTTTTATTGTAGTTCCTTTGCTTCTTGTCGCATACATCAATATTACATGTTGTTCCAAGATAACACGTTCTTCTGACACCCATTGGGATCTATATATTGTTAGCAGTACAAGAATTACAATAACTGAAGAGGATAAAGAGATTCTAAGTATAGAACATGACAAAAATCAAGAACATATTTCCACTAGGTATTCCAATAAATGTTATGCAATCCTTGGTATGATGATATGTTATATGTCTCCTTTGTTTCTATCTGTGAAAAAAAAAAAATTTAAAAAATGTAAGAGCAGAATACAATATGTTGCACATGTTTGTTTCTTTACATAATCAAGTTGCAAGTGTTTAGAAAAGAAAAGGTTGGACAAGTGAAGGTAGTGTTGGCAGTCAATCATCGCATACATCAGAATATCCTAAAGCCTATGGGTAAATAGTCATAGATTTTGTTCCTGTTGCATTTAGAAAGTAAATATTTGCAGTTACTTATCTTGTTATTCCATGCTATACGTTTGTATTGTATAATGCCATTGTTTTTCAGTTCAAAGGAAATATTGGGATGCACAGACAAAGAGAACAACACAGTGCAACATGTAGAGGCTAAGAGGTGTGCCTATTAAACTTTGACCAATTTGATTCATTCAAATTGTCAAAGTAATTCAGGAAACATGCCAAAGAAAAAAAAGTTTTCAAACTGTCCTTCATATCAATTCTTTTTGTTGGAACACCGACAACAAGCCCAGGAAAACACCAACAAGTATAGTATCAGTAGAAGACCTGAACAGCCGATGGATAGGACATATATTCATTGGAGACATAATGGTCACATATAGCACTTACTTGGACAAAGCAAATAAGAAACGTTGCATATTACGTGTTGATATCACTGACAATATGGGACTGATGACAGTGACAGTCATTGTACCTGCACATCTTATCCAGAGACATGAGGAAAAAATTATTGTTGGCAATGGAATATCCATCACAGATTTTAAAATAGTACCAAAAACTGTATATGATTGTGGTGATTGTGATTGTATCATCTTGTTACATGACTCAAGTATTGTGGAAACAATATTGCCATGTTGTGTTGAATACAATTTCATTCCAAACACAACAATAAGACAATTTGCTCAAAATAAATACGTGTATCCAATTGGAACCATTGTTGTTGCCATAACATATTGCAAAAAGATTGGATTGCAATACATTCTCCATATAAAGGATGGTGACTTGGATGATGATAAGGCAATGGTACCAATTCTATATCCTTATTTTTCTTTTCTCTTTTGTTTGTTTTGACATCCTAAAATGTATCCATTCATATTCCATAATTATTATTGTGTTGTTTGTTACAACTTCAACTGTTTGATACATATGCACACTTATTTTCTTCAATGGAACAACGATTGCAAATAGGAGAATTTCCCCTTATGCTTTTCAAAAAAATTACCAAAAAGAGAGATGTGAACGAAAAGGTCTTTCGTGCACAATCAACATTTATAACAAACTTGAGAACAGACATACTAAAGGATCTGAAAAAACTAACATGCTCCAAAACTTTTGTAAGTATACATAGACATTGGTATCCATGAACTCCTTATACAAAGTTAGCTTTACACAGTTACAAATTATATTAGAAACTATATTAAATATTATGTCATGTACACAGGTTGAAGGTGCATTGGCAACAACAAATTCATATTCGACTACCTTTGAACCTGTGTGTGCCAAGTGAAATTCCCCTGGTTCTAACGGTGCAATAATAGATGGTGCGACAATTGGTTGTGTGGTATGCAAAGATAGATGCATTTATGAATATAAACATTGTCTCAATGATAGCATCTGAACGGTAGACAAGAGCATTGTGCAATGTACAATTAGAGTCCCAATATTGCAAGATGTGCTTCATGCCTTGATGCAATTGGCATATGAAACATATTTGAAAAAAAAACAACTATTGTGTATATGTTATGTGACTTCCAAGTACATGGTAAGTTTACATTAAATGAGGACAATGTTGTCTTGCATATCATCTCAACAGAAAACAATAATGACAAACAAGTTAGCTGAAGAGAAAAAAAAAGGTAAAAAATATAATTTTAGTTGAATTGTTCAATCTTGTCTTTGGTCTCATAGACTACTGTAAATTAATTCTAAATTACATCTCACTTTACAGGTTTCCCTATAATGCATTCAGAGGAAACAAAGCATATATGCATATCAGCCTGGTTGGAAATTGTAAACTCCAAAATAAACAATTGTTATTTCAAAGACTTTATGCTAGAGAGTAATTTTGTTTCAATTGTACCTATATCGCATTTGCATTGCTCAACAGACAACGAATATGTACATGTAAGAGTTGTCACTAAATCTTGTTTTGATAGTGTGCCCATGTAGATACTTGTATTGCAAGTCTATCTGTACTGAAAACTGAAATAATGTATTCATGTGGCTGTCAAGCCATTTTTTGTGGCTATTGAGCATATCTTACAGTTACTATGCTAATCATTTAACAAATCTATATGTTTATCATTTGTTATCTTGTCGAATCTTTTTTGACAGTATGGACAAATTGAATCTTGTATTGCAGTTTTATTTCTATTATAAGTTGGAACAATGTATTTATTGCAAAATGTTGCTCGACAAGATCTAATCAACGGTCAACAAACATGAAACAATGCTCCATGTTTGTGTCAATGCCATCTTTTAATTTTCTCATCAAGGAAAACTTGTCAATTTTGTCAGCAAAATTTTCAAAGAGTCATTCCAATGGACATTTGTTTCAATGGAATAGTTGTGACAATATGGAAACCAAGAATGGTAAATGGAAGCTTTTCACCCTCTACATGTCAAATGTTCTAAGAAATCTCGCTTCAATCTTATCAATACTTATTCTATGTAATGATGGACACTTAGCATATAAGGAAATGCAAGATGCATTCAGTACAAGAACCTTGCATGAAAACAAACTTATATAGATCAATGACTATTAAAATGGGGTGATAGAAGCTTAATATATTATGTTTCAAATTCAGCGTGACATGTGTTAATTATAGAGATCGCATTATTTGACAACCATCATTGACAAATAAGTTTTGTTATAACCTAAATCCTATTATTTCATTCCCCAAATGCATGCACTAAAGGAGTGACCTACATATTATTGATAATTGGATTTGTTTTATTGCAATCATGGAAAAAAAACAATATGTTAAATATTATTTATTGTTGAAGTTGTCTGCTATACACAAAGCTATTATGATCAAGTTTCTCGAATTTGTTTTTGTCCACATAACACAAAGTTTATGCTTTAAACTATTGATGTTTACAATTGTTATTTTTATATGTTAATAAGATTTTTTATTGTTGTGTTTAGATTAACGGTCCTGAGCTTTTATGGACATATAGGCAAAAAAAACAAGTAGATATTGCATCATCATCCTCTAGGCGTAAAACTCAATAATTGACCTGGAAAATTTGACATATTTTCCACTTAACATTGTTGGAAGTGGCTGCTATACGAAAAGTGATCTTGTCCATGTTACCATATTTAAAGTTCAGAATGCTCGTCACATGCGAAGAATAACACTTTCACTTTCATGGCAGTCTATATTGTAAATAATTAGTAATAAGCATAAATACATTTAATCAGGCAAAAGAATTAGAAATAGACTAACTCATGACAGTGAAATATGAATTTGAGGTGATGAGGGATGGGCTCTGAGGTTCTAAGGTGTTGGAGGCTCTGTGGCCCACACCCTGCGGTCACGAGCTACTCACTAACATGACCACATGATCGATCCTTCACCCGCACCCTGCGGTCATGAGCTACTCACTAACATGACCACAGGCTCAATCCTTCACCTGCACCCTGCAGTCACGATCTACTCACTAACATGACCGCAGGCCCGATCCTTCACGCCCAAGCTTAACCTTTTTTCAAAACCCTTTGGTTCTCATTCTAACATCCCACTCGCCTAAAGATCTTTTGGTCAACTAGTGAACAGTCTTGGCGCGAAGTTGTGGCTGACCTATAAAATCGGGAAGGGTGATCCTATGCTTACCTATGAAGATGAGGTTGATTACTCACTAGATATGGGTGAGCTACTCCCCTAGATGGGGACAGTTGGCAGCCCACCAACTTATGCCCAGTTACAATTTTCCACAATGACCCCTCTGGGAACCATATTGCCTTCATCATCTTCTTCGATCCCTCTGAACGACTTCTTCTCACAACTCTCTGGGGTAACAGGCTTCTTCCCATCTCAAGTTTCGAGTTCTTCTTCTTGGCTTGGATGAGAACCTTGGGATAGTAGACTCTCAGCACAAGCAGATCTCTTTTCCTTAGGCCTTGATACTACCTCAATCTCCATCAGCACACTCCTCTCACAAGCTTTCAAAGGCTCCTTCTCTCCGGCCCGTTATGAATTATTCTCTTCATCGTCCCTAGCGGCAGTCTTCTGGACTTTCCCAAACCCTATGGTAAACTTGACGACTAGTCAGGGGTAGGGGGAACTGAGGGTTCACCTCAAGACTTTGCAGGATGCGATATTCAAAGACCTTATCTTAGGGGCCATGCAAGCCCAGGAGTTGGGCCAGGACTTCTCTTCAGAGTGCTACCTCCCCTATGTGGGTCAAGATTTCTCCCAAGGTCATGCTCCCTCGAAGACGGAGAGAGGTTTTGTCGTCGCAAATATTCATCCCTTCAACCTCAACGACTGGGACTT
Organism: Picea sitchensis; assembly: GCA_010110895.2. Lineage (NCBI taxonomy): Eukaryota > Viridiplantae > Streptophyta > Pinopsida > Pinales > Pinaceae > Picea > Picea sitchensis. The sequence goes on from SNQJ01S0041735.1 coordinate 28,307, forward strand.
CTTCCAAAGTGGGGCTCTAGGGTGAAGTGCTCCCTACGATTCGGATCCTGATGCCCAATGCGCCACAGGGAAAATAAGAAAGAAGTGGAACAAATGCCTAGGGTCGTCCAAAGCAGACCTTAATTTCATCCTTGGTGAAGACCTATCGATGGTCGAGGTCTTTGCAATGGCAGACAAAATACTATTCAGGAAAGCCTACGACCGACATTTCAGCAAAAAAACTTTGTGCGCCTGGGCCGCTTCAAACTGGGTCGCAAACTCCATCTCTTCACCCAGTATCTTCTGCCTCTCCAGAGGCTAGTTTATGATTATCTTCGCATAACCCTCTCAAGCCATGGCCGCATTCCAAAAAAGTTGGGCGATCGACACTTCTCTGGTTCTAATGAAGCTTTGGAAACCTACCTTTGATGTTTCCATTGAGGGACTAGAATCCATTCCGATCTGGGTTCGTCTACCAGGACTCCCTCCGCATATCTAGTCAGAAAATTGTTTTCAAGCAATTGTTAATTTTTGGGGGGATTACCTAACAACAGATATGGGATTCTTAAACTCGGGAGAGATGGTAGTGGCTAGAATCCTGATCTCTCTTAACATCAGGGACGGGCCATGGGAATACCTCAACCTAACAGATCTAGGGCTTACAAGGGTCCAAATTCTAGACTACGAAGGTGTGCCTTTCCATTGTAGAATATGCCACGAATATGGCCACATTATTATGGATTGCAAAAAATCCCTTCGAGGGCATTATGGACACCTTTCACATGATGCCAACAGACCAGGCCGTGAGTGAGAGGAAGCCACCGGGGGAAACTCCTCCTCTTCAGTTTCAAACTCGGCGGGGACCCTTTCCCCCACCCTGACATCTCTACTGATCTCCTCGACAATTAAATAGTCAGTGTCGATCGAGGATGGTTTGGCTCTCGTTTCAACAGTTAGAGATTATGCGTGCTCAGATTGAAGCCCAGAGACAACACCTCAACACATGATTGATAACTTCTTGGGTATGCAACTTCCTCTTCCCTGCCCTATAAATGGTATGCTAAATGCTTTCAGTTTTATTTTAAAACACTGCACCCCTTGCCCCAGTTTATCCCCCTCACCTCTAATGTCTCCTTAAAACCCCATTTCACGTCCTCCTCCCTCCCTTCACCACTGCTGGATGATGGTCCCCCTTGGGCAGCCTCTCTTCCTAACTCCCCAACCTTTTGGTCTTCTAAGGAACCATCCTCCGAGGGATCTAAGGACACGATCACCTGCTTCCATCTCAGCAACAGATTGATCACTATCCCTACCCCAGACCCCAGAAGTCTTGGTCCTACAACGGAACCACTAAAAACAAAAAAAGGTCGAGGTAGGCCCTCCCACCTCTCCTTAGCACAATCTCTTGCACTATTGGACAGTGCTTCAGGCTGACAACGGTCTCTCCTCGGGGCTCTTAGACTAGCAAAATCCCCTACAGGGGTTCCTCCATGAAACTACTTACCTTTAATTGCAGGGGTTTAGCGAGCCCCCCAAAAAATCCCCTCTAAAGAGGTTGGTAACTCTGCACCAACCTGAAATTGTTCTCTTCCAAGAAACTCTAATAGGCGAACTTTCAGCCACAAAAGCACTCTATACTCTCTTCCTGGGATGGGCATTCCTGGGTTTGGATGCCCGAGGAAGATCATGAGGTCTAGCCATCGGTTGGTGCTCCAAAAGTATAAAGCTCTTAAACTCATGGGCTTCTGACTCTAGTCTGGGGATTGAGGTACAATTAGAAGGAATTGGGATGAAAATCAAAAAAATAAATGTGTATGGGCCACACAAAGACATAATTCCTTTCTGGAACACTTTATTCAACAAGGAGCTTCTGAATATGGAAAATCTAATAATTCACGGTGACTTCAACTTCTCCTTAGGGGAAGCGAAAAGTTAGGGTCCCTCGGCACACCCAGACCCCCAAGCAGAATATTTCAGCCACCCCTTGGCTTCCAAAGGCTTTATTGATATCGCACCAGTCAAATTTCTCCCCACATGGAGGAATTTAAGAGTTGGGGAGGCCCAAGTGGAAAAAATATTACACTGGTTTTTTATCACCAAATCAATGTCGATGCTTCCTCTCCATTACCGCCAATGGATTGGAAGTGGGGGGGAATCTGATCACTCCCCAGTATGGTTTGCAGTTGAAGGGGGACCCCAAAATCCCACACCCCCCTTCAAATTCAATTCCACTTGGATCAAGGAAGAAAGCTTCCAAAAGTTGGTAAAATCAAACTAGACCCCTCTACAGGATACAATTGGAACTTCGACAGCTATCCAATTCGTGGACAATTTAAAAAAAAACAAAAAATTGGTCATTCTGTGGGAAAAAAACAAAACGAAAAGAAGAAGAGGGAGAACTCAAATGCATTCAGGACCAGATGGAGGTAATTTTCAAGACATTGAATCTGGGTACCCCTCAGAAGCTTCAAGGGAAAATTTGAGGAACTTAGAGGCAAAACGAAGGAAAATAATGGCAGACCAAGAAGCAACCTGGAGACTTAAAAGTAGGGAAATATGGATAGCAAATGGGGACGAGAACACCAAATTCTTCCATACATTTGCCAACACAATTTGGAGATTAAAGGATCAAGAGGACAGATCAGACACCTCCTTTGAAGGGCTAGAAAATCTGGGAAAGAGACACTTCCAGACATTATTCAAAAAGGAAGGAAGGGAAAACATATCTAACATCATAAAAATGGCCCTTTACTTTCCTAGTTTTTTGGATGAGGAAGAGAACCAACACCTATATGCAGAAGTCACTGAAGCCGAACTCAAAGACACCCTTCAAAGCTTTCAAAAAGACAAAATCCTAGGCCCAGACGGATAGTCAATCGAATTTTATTTGGGCTTCTTCGATCTGATCGGAGGCAATATTCTCAAAGTCATTGAGGAATCTAGATTAAACGACAGAATACATAGCCCACTAAACATCACCTTCATAGCCCTCATCCCCAAGGTGAACGATCCTCTCTCCTTTGATGATTTCAGACCCATCTCACTCTGCAATTGCATCTACAAAATCATAGCCAAGGTTATAGCCCGTCAGTTGAAGCCTCTCCTCTCATCGTCTATCTCAAAAGAACAGTTTGGGTTCCTTGAAGGTCGACAAATACACGAACCAATAGGGGTCGCTCAGGAAGGACTTCATATCTTGAAGACCACAAAATACAAGGGCACCATATTAAAGATTGATCTCTCAAAATCCTTCGATAGGGTAAATTGGTCCTACATCAAGCTCCTTCTCACTCACCTCGGGTTCAAGGTTACTTTCATTAAATGGATGATGGCCTGCATTACTTCGGTTTCCTTTGCATTTCTCATCAATGGATCAGCCTCACCCTTCTTCACCTCCGAAAAAGGACTTCGCCAAGGTTGTCCCATCTCCCCACTCCTCTTCCTTTTAGTGGTCGAGGGTCTAAGCAGGGCCATAGAAAATGCGGTAAGATCAGGGGACTTCCACGGAATACATCTAACCGTTGGTCTGAGAATCACACATCTACTTTTTGTGGACGACATCCTCATCTTCTACGGTGGTTGAAGGCGAGACGCATAAGTTATAGAAAATATAATCTCCCTCTTTCGCTCGTCTACAGGTATGCAAATAAACTTCCAAAAATCTACTCTCTCGTTCTCTAAAATGGAAAGAGAGGAAGAAGAAATTTATTGAAGGCTCTTTCCTTTTACAATTCAGGACTTCTCGGAAGACCTAAAATACCTAGGGTTTCTCCTAAAACTGAATAATTACGTCAAGGAGGACTAGAAATGGATGGTTTCAAAACTGGAGAAAAGACTTATTGGTTGGAGCTTCAGGTGGCTATCAAGGGTAGGATGACTCACTCTAACCAAAGCAGTCCTAGAAGCCATCCCAATATAATGGATGTCTCTAGCCTAGATACTGAAAGTTACACTGGAAAATATTAGAAGGGTTTTCTCTCATTTTATCTGGTCGGGCGCAGGGGACAAGTCCAATCAACCATGGGAAAAATGGGACTGCCTAGCTCGGCCAAAAGCTCTGGGAGGTTGGGGTCTTAAAAATATGTTTTTGTTCTCCAAGGATTTGGTGATAAAAAAGGGGTGGCGCCTCATCTCAGGTAACAACCTCTGGTCTCTGGTAGTCACTCAAAAATACATTTCACCGGATACACTTGAAGGACTGGCTTGGAGAGTGAGCAAAGGAAACCACTTTCGCATTGGAGTGAACCCCTGGCCAGGAAGTGGAAACTCTCACATCCTCCCATTGGATTTAATCAACCATCTCCACAAGCAGAACCTCTTTCTCCTCTCCCACCTGGCCAACCCCAACACAACTACCCCATGGCATCAAGGATGGAAAAGTGTGGTCGATGTGGGGTTAATAGAAACTCTAGCAACTCAGTATAAAAATAACATCACAGCTCTCAGGTTGGTCACATAAGACTCACTGACAAGGAGGATGAGCTAGTTTGCAAAAAGGATCCTTCAGGAACCTATATTCAAAAACTTGGATACATTGCTTCAAGCCTGGTCCTTTTCCAACAAATTCCAAATTGGTGGTGGAGAGGACTTTGGAAGTTAAAATGTCCACAAAAAGCCAAAATCTTCATTTGGGCGGCCCTAAATGATAAAGTCCCAACCTGGGAAAACCTGATAAAGCGACAGTTCGAAGGACCTGGCAAATATCCCCTTTGTCATTCTGAAAATGAAACAACTTACCACCTGCTCATATCCTACCCCTTTACAATAATAGTTTGGACTGAAGCTTCAACAAGTATTGGACATAATTGTACATGGAGAGGTCTCGACCTAGAACTGGCATGGGAAGCCTGGACCCATGACCCGAGATTCAAAGAGCTTAAAGCTCTCCCCCTCATCATCAATTGGGGCATCTGGCTAGCACAGAATACATCGATCTTCCAAGACAAAGATCCCCTCCTCGAGAGAACTGCAGCCCAAAGTCTCTCCATACTATCACATTTTCCATAATTAAAAAAAGGTCTGACTATCCATTCAAACCAAACAGAGACCATAGACAATACAAAGCCTTAGGCTTACTTTGATGGAGCCTCTCAGAATCAAACATGTGGGGGTGAAATAGTACTCCATCAATCTAAAAACCATTCTTTTCATATAAAATTGGGGTTGGGACAGGGTACAAATAACTATGTTGAGCTACTAACTCTGAAAATACTACTCCTCTTTGCAAAAGAAAAATAAATATTTCACCACCAAATCTTTGGTGACTCTATGAATGTCATAAATTGGGAAAGAAAACTTAAGCAATTTCACAACATTTTCCTCCTTCCTATTATGGAGGACATCCTTCATTTGCTGGAAGATTTTGACACAGTGATTATCACCCATGTCTACAGAAATAAGAACATGGTAGTGGATGCACTTTCAAAAGTAGGACTTCCTTTATCTCTGGGCCAATGGCACGTCACATAATTCAAGGAAGATGAAACTCGTGCCTTTTACCACCGTCCTTTTATAGATGCAACGGATCTGCAGCAGGAATGATTCTTTATACTACTTATAAATTAGCCAATTGGTCAAAGAATTTTTGGACACAGGGATTCTTTTAACCATTTGATTTTCTACAAGCGACATTACCATCATTTTCACCAGTGTGTAATATAAACACTTCGGTGGAACTAAACAGACTTTTTAGTAATTACAAACAGTTTATACTTTACCACCTTGTTCTGGGTGATGCAAATATTTGGTCATTATTTTGCACTTAGAAAGCCTCTTTCAAGGCTTCCTTTCTCAACCTAGTGTCAAGGACCTCCACTCTCTATTTTCATTATACACACAAGGGGGGTTGTTCTCATAAAAGCACCTACAAAATGTAATTTTGTCTCTTCGGATGAATAAAATTATGCTTTTTACCATGGAAAAAAAATAGACTAACTTATGACATATTTTGTTCATCAAAAATATGCAAGGCAATATTGATTTGCATTAATACATTTGATGAACTTATAAAATATTTTATGCATCATAAATATATAGAGAATTAGTGTTTCGCACATACATTTAAGAATTTGCATAAAAACATTTAGTAATTTGCATAATATAGTTGTCGTTAAAGATATGTAGCTTTTACATTCTATTTTCCTTGTAACCAACCTTTCAAAGTTACCAGGTGATCAGAGAGGTCGGGATTCACTTGCAACACGCTTAAACTTTTCGTCAGTATGGTACAATGCCTCTTTTATGATCGGGGGACTAGTCCTTTTGCTTTGCGGAAAAAACAACTTCATAAAACAAATTCCTATCCAATAATTGACAGGTCAATCCAGTAGATTGGGCTATTGGGGTTTCAAGGAACCGGGGTACCAGACTTCACTTTGCAAGAATCACTAAAATTTAAACATGTCAATCTGATAATACTAACACACTTAATCTTGTTGATATGATAATAGTTACTGTTTCAGGCACCAAGCTTTGTTTTAAAATGTATTTTTACAATACAGTATATGGGTCAAATTAAAAGAGAGTTTTGTATATATACATAATTTTCAATGCCTGCCTGTCATGTCACTTTCCGTGTATGACCTATAAACTTTCCTTTGATCGACAGGACATCTTTGCCCATTTTGGGGTCATTAATGCAAGCATACTCTCACTCAACCCAAAGTCAGGTGGGAAGCGAGCCAAGGATAAACATTCGTACAATATAATATATTGTATATCGATGATGGATATGCTCACACTGTCCAGGATCTATGTTCATATATCCCAGATCAGCAAAGCACATGACACTGTTACAATGCAATACGTGTTGACAATGTGGCATGGTACTCGTGATATCGTTACTCTACCCAACGTTCTGTAAACTTAGAAAACTAACTATTACCTTTTCGCATTTGATGCATGCCTATCATGTCAGTTTTCGTTTATGGCCTATAAACTTTTTTTTTCCAGAAAAAAATTAAAGCAGAATTATATTAAGTATAAATTTTTTACAGCAACACAGAGACAAGTAAACAGTCCCCATAACAGTCCAAAAAAGATGATGACAGAAGGAAAACACCAAAAATCTGAAATACTAGTAATAAGCTGAAAGGAAAATGCACAGTGCTGGTTGAAATAACGAGATGACTGCTGGAAGTGATAATCTACTCAGAAGAATGCTGATTTCTGTTCAAAAATCACAATCTGAGGCTGCACTCAGAGATCTTTACTCTTCACCATCCCTTGGCAATTCAAAGATATTAATGCTGGAGGGCTGACTATCCAGACCACTGTCCGAGTGATAAACTGATAATCTCCCTTCAATTTCTGTTAGAGCTCTTTTAGACAGAGCATCAGCTTCTTTATTATGCACTCTAGAAATGTGGTGGACACTGAGATCTTTGATATTTTTATCCAAATCCAATGTTTTTTGTTTCCAGCACTCGATATTTACAGTATTGAGATTGCACTTATGGTTTATCCAATCAATGATGACCCGCAAATCCCCAAGGATTTGTAGTTGGTTAATTGACCAAAAGGTTGCCAGAGTGAGAGTTGCCCACAAACCCAGCAGTTCCGCTTTAGTATTTGATCCCGCTCCGCAGTTTATGAACCATTTGGTAACTCTCGAAGAATGATATCTGAAAATGCCTCCAGCCCCACAACAAAGACCACTAGAGTGAGCAGCTCCATCAAAACAGGCTAAGGTGAACCCCTGCTTCAGATTAATCTCAAAGACTTGTAATGGCAGAGCCTTAACAGTGGACGGCTGCCAGGAGAAAGACGACAAGATTCTACGTGTTACTGAGTGAGTGGATGGAGTGCGATCATCAAAAACTGCCTTGTTTCTTTCAATCCAGAGCTGCCAGCATGCATGTGCAGCCAAACTGGCAGGGGCAGACTTCTCCTTTGACCATAGCAAAAAACAATCTAAGACAGAGGCAGCTTCCCAATGAAGGTTAAGAGAAAAATGGGTGAGTATGCGCTGCCAGACAACCCTCGAAAAATGACAGTGAATGAGGATATGGTGAATATCTTCTTCGGAATGGTTGCATAATTTGCAAATACCTGGGCCTTCCCAGCCTCTCTTTTGCAGCAATCCTAGGTAAGTATCTTTTCTTTTGCAGAGAGCCAAATAAAGATTTTTATCTTGAGTGGAATTAGCCACTTCCACAACCGTTGGAACCATCGCAGATCAACATCGTAATTCAGCTACTGTAAAAGGGATGAGTAGATATTTTTAATTGTAGTGGCCCCCGTAGCATCTCCCCCCGCCCAAATGATTGTATCGGAAGAATTGGAAAGAGAGATTCCTGCACTCCTAAGTGCTTGAGTGAAGGCATCCTAGTCTGAAGCATCGGCACCACCAAGATTAAGTTGCTCACTTTTGTACCACATATCCGGCAGAGGAGTGACAATGGAAGCCACACACGCTTGTGCTAAACACACAATATTGCAGGATTCTAGATGTGATCTAAGCGAGGAAGGGAGAATCGAACGATTGTCCAAGCCAAGAATCTTATCTCTTCCAAGAGAGATATCAGAACTCGAACCGGGCCTCCATCTAAGCCAGTGCAATATAACATTTGAGGATAAGATTAGACCCTTCCAAAAAGGGGATGCCCTTCGCTGAAAATGCGATGGTTTTCTGATCCAATCTAAAAGAGACATATTACCCAGGTATTTGTCTATAATGACACGGTGCCAGAGGCTGTTATGGGTTAGTGCCCTCCAGAAAGAGTTCGCTAGGAGAGCTGTGTTAAAAATAGCTAAATTTTTGAGTCCCCATCCCCCTGCTTGAATGGGTTTAGAGATGGTTTCCCAGCTGCAAAGGTGGAAGCGTTTAGTGTCATTCTGACCATTCCAGAGAAAATTGAAGGATAGCCTACGCAGAAGATTCAGAACCGAAGAGGGAATTTTCTCCAATGACATCCAGAAGACAGCCATACTTTGTAGCACTGAACTGACAAGGATAAGACGCCCTCCTATGGACAACCACTTGTTGCACCAAAAGCTTATTTTCCTTTCAAATTTTGCCACCAGCCATTGCCAGTCTTCAAAGTTTTTTGCTCCTGGCCTTAAAACATATCCCAGGTAATTGAATCCTTGGCTTAATTCAATGAAAGAGAAGGGAAGAGATGCTTTTAAAGAACAGAGTTCTGTTTCTGATAAGCCCCAATAATGAGCAGTAGATTTTGCATAATTGATGCAGAGCCCCGAAGCAAGAGAAGGGAAGAGATGCTTTTAAAGAACAGAGTTCTGTTTCTGATAAGCCCCAATAATGAGCAGTAGATTTTGCATAATTGATGCAGAGCCCCGAAGCATTACAAAAAATCTGAAGCAGCTTCAGGATCACATTCCATTCCGAAGGAGTGGCTTTTGACATCAAGAGTACATCGTCAACAAAAATTAGATGAAGCAAATTTATAAATTTTGAAACCTTTATCCCTGAGATTTGATGATCAGAGACGTTTTTTGTTAGCAGCAGACTGAGGCCTTCCATAATCATGATGAAAAGATCCGGTGATAGTGGGCAGCCTTGACGAAGACCCCTCTCGCTTTTGAAAAATGAGGTCACCTCTCCATTAATTAATACGGAAAAAGTTGCGCTAGTAACACAGAACATAATCCAATCTGTTATCTTTATGCCAAAACCAGCTGTGAGTAAAATCAGCCTTAAGAATCCCCAGTCGATGTTGTCGAAAGATTTTTTGAGGTCGAGCTTTAGTACCAGGGCCTTTGTGTTTTTCCTTTTGATGCTGTGGAGACCTTCATGAGCCGCTCCTATTGCATCCTGGATTCTTCTACCTTTAAGAAATCCCATCTATTCAGTAGAAAGACATCTTTCCAGTATTGGCTTGATTCTGTTCGAGAGGAATTTTGAAATAATTTTGTAGATAAGATTGCAAAGGGAGATAGGGCGGTAGTCGTAGAAGGAGACAGGGTTATTTTCCTTTGGGATTAATGCTAGAAATGTAGAATTTATGCTGCCAATAACTTTGCCATTTAATCGCGAATGCTCCACCATTTGTAGAATGTCTTCTCCTACGAGATCAAAGAAATGGATGAAGAACTCAGACGTCCATCCGTCAGGCCCGGGGATTTTTTCTTTTTTGAAATGGTTCAGGATATCTTTCAGCTCCAACAGTGTGACAAGTCTGTAAAGGTCATCTGCTTCTCCTCGGTAACCATGGAAGGGTAAAGGTTTGCAATGGAGGAGGTTTCAGATAGGTAAGGGCCATCACGGGCCTTGAAAAACTATGTGAAATGTGAAACTGCCTCCTCTTTAATAGTCTGTTGCCCACAATGCGTGCCACCAAAACCACTAGAAATGGACCAAATGTATTTTTTATTCCTGTTCGAACTGGCTACCTTGTGAAAATAAGTAGTGTTGGCATCACCGCTTCTAAGCCAGGTGGCTCTGCTCTGCAGCCTCCAAACGTTTTCCTCCTCACGAAGTAAGGAATTCCTGCTAGTTTCCAGTGCTGTCAAATGCCTATAAACTTGTGTTTGCTCGATGGGACAACTTTTCCCATTTTGTCGTCACTGACGTAGCCATCCTCTCACTTAGGCCAAATTTAGGTGGGAAGTAACATAGGTACAAAGGAATATATTGCATATTGATCATGAATAAGTTGACACTCTGATGATAGTTGCAGACTTCCTGACATCCAATTAGGCACTTGGTATCATGGCCATGTCTGTTTTGCACCATTCACTATCGTTGAATAAAACCAGGAGTCATGTTCCATGGACATGTAGTCATGGGAAACACAATATATTTGTAGATTAGGCTATGTACAAAGAATCCCTTCAACCCTTCAGCCATCGTCATCCACAGGAGTCAAGTTTCTTTATAAGGAATTCAAAAAACCAGGGACAACCCAACCTATAATACCATAGCTATCACAAAAGTCTCGGACAATGGCCCTCCTGACCCAGGCCTCGATCCCAGAGCAACCAACCAACCATCTTGGATACAGACGTCAGGAGAAAATGTTCATCAACAGGTAACAAAAAGAATTCCTCTCTCAAATACCATGATCTCAATTCCAAGTATATAGGGGCATTCGACAATCATCCTTAAGATGCAATTCTAACAACCGTTGGTTCTGGGTACAGTGGACCAAGAAGGTGGAGCATGAGGAAAGGAAGTTTGACGTGCTTCTAGTTACCCTGAACCTAAGTCGAACCATGACCCACTACAAGTATGTGGTAGATTATGGAAGTCATATTCCAATTAAGATTACTTGAAGGCTATCTAATGTTCTCATTCGACTATTTCTCCACAAGCATTTGCTAATCGTTGGATGCTCCCATATCCAATGATTTATATGGGAAGAAAAGAAAATTGTCAACAGAAACAAGGAAGAAAATAACTAGACATGCCCAGGCAGCGAAAAGCTTATAGTTTTTTATTCATTGTTGTTCCATGTCATTAATTGTTGTTCATTTTCTATAAGTCGGTTGACTTTTGTCCTAAGTTGATCATTAATTGTCATTATTATTGCTAATAATGTTATGAAATTCAGTATGATCAACCATTCTAATGGGTTTTGGGAATTGAAGGAAATCCAATGTTCACATCCAGTTGTTGATACATGAGCATTTGTTAATCGTTGTGTGCTCCCACATCCAATGGTTTCTGTGGGAAAAAAAGCAGATTGTGAATGGAAACAAAACACAAGGAAGAAAGCAAGTAGACACTTCCAAGCACCAAAAAGCTAACAGTCAACATGTCAACAAAGAGAACAATCATTGTGCCAGTTATATTAGTAACAATAAACATAAAGCATAAAGATACGTAATGAGTCTCAATTCTTCTGTTGTTATTGTTGATTGTTGTTCCCTATCATTCACTATTGTAATGAGTTTTGGGAGAACTACACTTCGGCGATAGTCTGTCACCTGTATAAGTCATAATTCCATTGCATAGGTTATGAAGTGCATGCATTGTTTTGTATAGACTGAGACGAGATTTGTTGCCATAAGAAAGATTCTTCAGGCCCTAAAATTTTGTTGTTACATACATGAATGTTACATATATTTTAGATGTACAATTTTCAATGCATATATCCACCAACAGTTACAAGAACTTTATATGGATAAGAATAAAAATTAGTAAAGTCTATATGTATACATAATTTACCGGGACTTACAATAAAGACTTGATATGTATAATAACAATAAAAACTAGTAAATTATGTATGCACATATAGTTTCTTCTTACAACATTACACTTTTCATGTAGCTTTATCACTCTAAAGAAATAATTATAACCAAATAAAATATTAATTAAATAAATCATCCATGTTTCTATAAATTCGTCCATGCATAAATTCAACATATGTTATAATTGAGGGCCCAATTTGATACATCAAGGTTTTGGAAGACTAGGGTATTGTTGCAATACTAACAGGGGTTGAATCAGTATTGCAAATTATGTTTTTTTCAGAATTTATTTACCAGTAGCTATTAATGAACAATTAATCATGCAATTCATAATACACGGATATTTAACGTGGAACTTCAAAATCGAAGGAAACCACAAAAACTACTCGGCTTATGGCCACTGTCGAGTGAAATATATACTATCTAATTCGACTTTAAATTATCAACCCGGGGCTCGTAGGCTTCGAGGTGCCAACATTGTATGTGCAGGCCTAAAGCGCTAATCTAGCCTGATCTAATCTAATAAACTCAAATAATGAAGAGCTTTAACAAATTCTAGAATTATGAATTATTTACCCTAAGCAACTTCAAACAAGGAATTGATGGACTATTTCTAAATAAGCAAATAGCAATCTATTTTAAAACTAGTTAATCTATTCATTTTTTTGAGTAAGCAACAAGAAGTAAGCTATTTATCCTTGAGTAAATAAGCAAGTAAACAACTAACCTATCAAGACTATTTTGACAAGTGAACTATATTCTTAAAAAGAACTCGTAACCATTTCTATTCCACAAAGAATAAACATTAATTCAAGCAAATCCACAAACCCATAACTAACACTAATTAGAAATTCTAATTCAAATCTGTGACTAAAATAACATTGAAAATACTTCGTATAGAAATATACAAACTCAAAACTAATTCAAGCAAATTTACAAACTCGTGAACTCGTGATTAAAAATCTTAATTCAAATCCACTCTTCTAATTAAAACTGCAATTCAAATCCACAACTGAGATTTTATAATCTAAACTAAACTAATCCTATCATTAAAACTCAGATTTCAAAACTAGAATGTTGTAACAAAACATAACCCCAAAATCTATTCCTATCCTATTGTACTAAAGCAAGATAAATGAACCAAATAGGTTTATGAAAACATAACTGAATTGATGATTAAATTTAACTTGTTTAAAACTTGCAACTATTAATCCATTGAAGTTTGCAAACGATCCTAAATAAAAACTATGTTTAGACTAATCCTCTATTCACATAATACTTTGTTTTAATTTGCAGAAGCTAATTTAAAAATTCAATACATCATATAAGTTAGTAGCCTGCAGGGAAATTGTTAAGAAATAAGAAACACAGCGTGACAAATAACTAGCTCCTATAAGCAATCTACAATTTCAAAGAAAGACGAATTAGACAAGCAAATTACAATTAACATGTACAGTAATTAAAACTAAAAAACGCATACAGCAGGGAAACAGGTAGAAATTCTAACTAAGCAAATAAAACACACAAGATATCTATCTATACAGTCACCCAGACCACTAGTGGGCCCCCCAATAGGTCGTGGCTACCCTTCAACAACAAGACGCAGTCACAGAATTAACATGGCATTGATATTAATCATGAAAACATAGTTTTACAACAAAATCAAAATAATTTCTATGTGTATGTATACAAATCCGTTTTTCTTCCTGGCATGGAAAATAGGTATTTATAGAGTGTTTACAGAGCTGAGAGGTCGACCTCTGATCCTCTCAGAATAGTATGTGCATAAAAAAATCAGTTACATCATTAAAAATAAAATTTTGTTGAGGAATCTTCATTAAATTCTTGAAAAAGAGTGAGTAAATAGGCCATGGATCTCAGGCATCTTCAATGGCTAAAAGCAAATTATGGTAGGACACCAAGCCAAAGGGATCCCAAGGGAGAAAAACCCATGTGCTCGAATTTCATAACAGTGCCCCGAGATATGTGGATCGCCAACTTCTCTATGCTCTGAGTGTCGAATGGAGTGTCGGATGGAGTGTCGTATGGGGTGTCAGATGGAGTATTGGAGTATTGGAGGGTTGGATCGAGGACCATGAACTGCTCTCAATCTGTTTACAATTTTAGGAAACGGCCTTATGGAACCTGATTGGGCATATTGGGCACAAAACCCATGTACTATATTTTTATGATTTAGCTTCCTCTTATCATAAATTAAGATCTAATTTCGCTGCCTGGAACAGTGTCGGATGAAGGTCTGGATGGATGGCCATATCGCATTTTTGACCTGTTGCAAACAAACAAGAAATGTTAGATCAGTGTAACCATTCAACTGAAGATGAATTAATCATAAAACCATTGCAAAATGATGATTACACATACCTTGTGGGATTCCATGGAAAATTGATGTATAAAGCTTGATAATACCTTTAAAATGGCTAAATGAGATCATAGCATATGTAATATCACATGCAAAAAGGATTTGATCATCTCAATAAAACAGTCAAAACACGAACCCAACATTACCCCCACGCCTAGGGATTTGCAGGTCCCACTGCAAACAAAAATGAATCACCCGACATAACTAGACTCGTGAAGGAGGGGGTGGATTGGCTTTAGAAGCTTCTCCCTCTTGTCCTAGGGATTTTGCCTTGGGCCTTTTACGATGTTTTGTAGATGCCTATCCATATTTTTTTGCTCTTCCAATTGTTGAAGCAACTGACCATTTTCTTGTTGCAATTTATCAATAGCTAGGGTTTGATCAGATGGCTCAAGAGAGGAAGGCTTAGGCTCTTTAATAGATGAAGAAGGTATATCAATTTTAGAAGACGGTGTAGGCATCTGGGAGGAAGGAGTAACATTGTTTTTGTGAGGAAGACTTGGTGTGATAAGTTCAGATTTGATCAAGTTTCCTTTGTTATCGATTTGCAATTGTTACATGGATCATTTGAGTGTAAGAAGTCTTCCCTTGCAAAAAACAGTTTAAGAAAAACTATAAAGTATAATGCACAACAAGCTTATTAATTATACACATAAATTATGTTAGCAGTATAAAGTTTAGCATTTTAATAAAAACAATTGCTAATATAATAGCCCAGAATATCATAAAAACAATATAACATAATTTTTACAGAGATTCTGCTTCCTCTTCTCATGGATTATAATACAGACGGGCAGTGTTTATCATTTGTCAGCTCAGNTTTAGCATTTTAATAAAAACAATTGCTAATATAATAGCCCAGAATATCATAAAAACAATATAACATAATTTTTACAGAGATTCTGCTTCCTCTTCTCATGGATTATAATACAGACGGGCAGTGTTTATCATTTGTCAGCTCAGGAAACCCCTCCCCCACTCCTAAGTATTGTGACACCTCACAATAAAAAATATACGAAACCAATCAATTCTCCCAATAGCCTAAGATTTACTACTTTCCAAGTGTAGAGATAAATTTCACACATTAGTCTGACGAGACGGTTAAAAAATGGCCCCACCTATAGGACATAACATCCTACATATAGTTAAGAAGAGGTAGGCGAGAGAGTCTTAGGGTAGTTTTAAAGCTAGTTCGCAATGGAAGATTTATGGAGTTCATTGATCGTTGCTTAACCATGCATACTTCTTTTCATCTTTGTTTACAAGTAATGTCATACATCATGACAAGTTTAAAGATTTAGGAATTTTATTTACTGTTTGTCAGATCATCACCCTCGCTAGGTAGAATGCCCCGCTGCCAGCAAGCTTGTTCAGTACTCCGACGGGTTTACCTAGTCATACCACAGGCCGGTACCCGCTTCCAATAGACCTATTAAGTATCCCGACAAGTTAGCCTCTTACACCCTTTTATAGCAGAGACTGGTCCACCATATTTAATATTTTTATATAAAGATTGCTTTTTGGCAAGAAGATGGGGAGACAACTCTGAAAATTTTATTTAAGACTAGGATGGTATTTATGTTAGAGGATGACTCTTCTTTATGTATTCCCGATAGATTGTCCTGATGTAAGGGGTACTTAAGCGGACGTAACCTATCTAAATATATGGTATAATCAAGCATTTTTTATGTGTAGTGGATGGTACTATTGGAAAAGAACAAAAAGGTATCTTCAGGCTCGACTCACTTTCTTCTTTTTTTAAGTTATAGTGATGTTTCCATGGCTAACCGCTAATCCTACCTTCTTGCTACTCTTTCATAAAGATACTTTACTCACCTACTCAGGGTTCTTGGGGAAAGTGTACGAGTAGCCTCTAGGTTTGATAGAAAATGTGTCACTTCCTTATATCCTCTAGTGGTGGAGGTTAAGAKCAACTACCATTAAAGATGCCTTGATAAAAAGGAAGATAGAAATCTTGCAAAAATATGGCTAATTCACAACAAGCAATAAAAAGTCATTATTCAATTAATGCTTAAGAAGACAATAAGGTTTAAATATAGCAATATCTTTTTCAAAGGAAAATACTTCCCTTTTTGTCTCCTTGGAGTTGTCCACTTGTTGTTAGATGAATACCTGCAAAAAGTTTCTAAAACGGTTTGTCAAACACCACACTCTAAATATCAAAAACTGATGAGATCAATGAGATCAAGTCACATGCACATGTATCTCATAGTTCTTTTATTAAAAAGAAAATGTAAAATGAGGCTGCATTACAATTTAAGCTAACTAACAACATGCAGCTTTTATTTATTATCCTACCCTGCCTAAAAAGAAAGGAAAATCTGTATTCAAATGTAAGAACTTTTCCAATGTAACCATGTGCGAAGCAAGATAAGATACATACCCATATCCACATATGAAAAAGTTATCGCAATGATTACCTGGATATGAAGAACCAACCAACCTACTTGTTTTGGCATCAAAAGGTGTTGAAGAAGAGAATAATATTGTGGCCTCATGACCTCTTGAAACCAAATTCCAATGTAATCTTGATGTTCATCAACAGTAGTTTCTATGCTCTAATTCATCATGCTATGCAGATCCTCTTCTTTTGGATGATTTATTTCTGAAGTACATAATGGATCTGCTGAGATGGATGTTGAGAACTCCTCAATCTCAGGTCTTAGTGATTGCTCTCCACCATATGTAGTCCATAAGTTCTCAACTTCCTTCATAGTTTGGCAAGGAAAATCATTTTGTAGCTCATAGGACCTTGATTCCTCTAATATTTCCGGAGAGGTAGATACACTTTTGGCTGCTTCCAAAATGTGTTCTTCTTGAAAAGAAGAAATCCCAGCTACTACTAGGATTTGAGAAAGTTCCCTCAAGATAATGGTTGCTTCTGAGTTCGTTCTATTGGTTGATGGATCCTGCCTCACACGGGGATTAGTGTCTGGGGTTCTTAAAACACCCAAAAGTTTATATGTGTTTTTGATGATTCTAATCAAGACTACCTGCCACAAAAACTTGTTTGCATAGATCAAACAAACATTTGTATGAAATAGAACACGCTTGCAAAAAAAAAAACTCACACTAACTCCTACAGTAAATTGCGGAAAGTAAACACACCCAAACTTACAGAAAGAAAGAAAACACACACTTGCATAAAATTAAATTGTAGGAAACTAAATTGCGAGAAATTAAACACACTAAAAAATAAACAAATTGAATAACAAACAACACCCAATGAAATAATATTGAAATTCAACACTATTGAAAAAAATGAAATGAAATGAATTGCAAAACTTAAAGCATACTACTTAAAGAAAACTTGAACTCCTCATGCTACTTTAGACCTCGTTGTCACCAAGTTATCTTTTCACAAGAGTTAGTTCTTCAAAAAGAAAACACAATTGCAGGAAGGAAAGCACGCTTGTGGGAAAGTAAACACACTGAGAAAAGTAAACAAACTTGCAGAAAAAGTAAACACTCTTGCGGAAAGGGAACAACAAGGCTTTGGAGCGACCCATTAAAATGGATGTGAAGGTTCTTACGTCTCGTCTTAAAGTTTCTCCTCCCCCTTGTTGTGTAATTAAAATCAACCTACCTACCTAAGCTCTAATCCCTTTAGCACCTCCCCGGAAACGGTGCCAAAAATGTCAAGTGAAATATATGCTATCTAATTCGACATTAAATTGTCAACCCGGGGCTTGTAGGCTTTGAGGTGCCAACACAGTATGTGAGGGCCTAGAGCGCTAATCTATCCTGATCTAATCTAATAAACTCAAATAATGAAGAGCTTTAAGCAATTCTAGAATTATGAACTATTTACCCTAAGCAACTTCAAACAAGGAATTGATGGACTATTTCTAAATAAGCAAATAGCAATCTATTTTAAAACTAGTTAATCTGTTTAGTTTTTTAAGTAAGCAACAACAAGTAAGCTATTTATCCTTGAGCAAATAAGCAAGTAAACAACTAACCTATCAAGACTATTTTGACAAGTGAACTATATTCTTAAAAAGAACTCATAACCATTTCTATTCTACAAAGAATAAACATTAATTCAAGCAAATCCACAAACCCATAACTAACACTAATTAGAAATTCTAATTCTAATTCGTGACTAAAATAACATTGAAAATACTCTGTATAGAAATCTACAAACTCAAAACTAATTCAAGCAAATTTAMAAACYCATGAACTYGTGATTAAAAACCTTAATTCAAATCCACTCTTCTAATTAAAATTGCAATTCAAATCCACAACTGAGATTTTATAATCTAAACTAAACTAATCCTATCATTAAAACTCAKATTTCAAAACTAGATTGTTGTAACAAAACATAACCCCRAAATCTATTCCTATCATATCGTACTAAAGCAAGATAAATGAACCAAATAGATTTATGAAAACATAATTGAACTGATGATCAATTTTAGCTTGTTTAAAAATTGCAACTATTAATCCATTGAAGCTTGTAAACGATCCTAAGTAAAAACTTTGTTTAGACTAATCCTCTGTTCACATAATACTTTGTTTTAATTTGCAGAAGCTAATTTAAAAATTCAATACATCATCTAAGTTAGTAGCCTGCAGGGAAATTGTTAAGAAATAAGAAACACTGCGTGACAAATAACCAACTCCTATAAGCAATCTGCAATTTTAAGGAAAGACAAATTAGACAAGCAAATTACAATTAACATGTACAGTAATTAAAACTGAAAAACACATACAACGGGGAAACAGGTAGAAATTTTAACTAATCAAATAAAACACACAAGATATCTATCTATACAGTCATCCAGACCACTAGTGGGGCCCCCAGCAGGTCATGGCTACCCTTCAATAGCAAGACGCAGTCACAGAATTAACATGGCATTGATATTAATCATGAAAACAAAGTTTTAAAACAAAATCAAAATAATTTATGTGTGTATGTATATAAATCCATTTTTCTTTCTGGCATGGACAATAGGTATTTATAGAGTGTTTACATAGCTGAGAGGTCGACCTCTGATCCTCTCAGAATAGTATGTGCATAACAAAATCAATTACATAATTAAAAATCAAATTTTGTTGAGGAATCTTCATTAAATTCTTGAAACAGAGTGAGTAAATAGGCCATGGATCTTGGGCATCTTCAATGGCTGGAAGCAAATTTTGGTAGGAGACCGAGCAAGAGGGATCCCAAGGGAGAAAAACCCATGTGCTTGAATTTCATAACGGTGCCCCGAGATATGCGGATCGCCAACTTCTTTGCGCTCCAAGTGCCGAATGGAGTGTCGGATGGAGTATTGGAGTATTGGAGGGCCGGATCGAGGACCACGAACTTCTTTCAATATGTTTACAATTTTAGGAAACAACCCGCATGGGACCTGATTGGGCATATTGGGCACAAAACCAATGTGCCAGATTTTTATGATTTAGCTTCCTCTTCCCATAAATTAAGATATAATTCGCTGCTTGGAACAGTGTCGGATGAAAGTCTAGATGGAAGGTCGGATCGCATTTTTGACCTGTTGCAAACAAACAAGGAATGTTAGATTAGTGTAACCATTCAACTGAAGATGAATTAATCATAAAACCATTTCAAAACAATGATTACACATCTCTTGTGCGATTCCATGGAAAATTGATGTATAAAGCTTGATAATACCTTTACAATGGCTAAATGAGATCATAACATACGTAATATCGCATGCAAAAAGGATTTGATCATCGCAATAAAACAGACAAAACACGAACCCAATAGCCACCAACATACAAAATTTATTTATAGGCAGCAACCTGTAGTAGACACCAATCTCCTTCCTTGCTCCTCCCTACCACCCGGAAGAACTTTGTAATTTGTAGTTTATTTTTAAAAGACTTTCCCAGCATGCCTCATCCTCCATGTCATTGTACCTCAGATCAATTTCATCGCTTCGAACATCACAATCTATGTTCTTTAGTTTCACTTTCATGCTTTAATCTGCCAGTTAATTGGAGGGCCAGATTCTTCAAGGACCACCACGCCATCGACCCATTGAGGCTTCAACTATGTATCACTCCTTCATTTTGTGATAACCAATATCCGACATACATGATAACGATCAGTCTAATGCCTTGGTTAATCTCAGTCGTACTATCACACTTTCATATATCCATCTCATTCATACTTAACTTGATTAATTCATCTTTAACTCTATCGTGCATCCTTTAACAAATTTATCCACGCAATGGGTTCATGGACTTGGCTCAATACCTCCAAGATTTCTGAGTAAGTTCCCTTTTTTTGGACACTTCTTGATTCACTTGGATCTGAGTATGAGCCATGACACTTAGCACCCATTGGATTAGGCTTCCAATAAATGTCTACCCTTCGTTTGATTTCTATCCACCAAAGCATGCAATTGGTTAACCAACAATCTCTATACTTATTTTCTATATAAATAAATCTACAGTTCATATCTATTGCGCACAGGAAACTTGGGCAATGGTTATCAATGATCTACCCCCCGCAATTTCATCACACGATCTAAATAGAGAGAAATGTGTTGGCTTCTGGTAATTGCGGACAACCCTTTGCATTGAAATTATAAACTGGTCCTGGCCCCCCACAAATAACATTTTTCACACTTTAAATGTCAATACATTAAAATCACTTTAAAAAATATTTATTTCATTGTTATAATAATAAAAAAGAAAATTAAATTGTGATAATAATATATAATTATACTTCTATTTTTACCATTAACATATCTAATTACAACTATATATTTACCATTGAACATATCTATCATCGAAAATCTTGAATGCTCGTAATAAAAATCAATTAAATTTCAACAAAAATCATTCACTATTTTTACTTGAACATATCAAAAGTCACTAGTTAACTATAGTAATTGATCCACTGAGATACATGAATACCGTAAAACTCAATGATACCTGAAGCCTGACATGAGTACCCTATATAAATAAACAAGCCAACTCATGTCCTCCCATTAAACCCATGTGCTCAAATTGTTGGGGGTCACCTTTGTCAACTTGCCATCAATTTATCTATCTACAATAGATCATAGTCATTGATCCCATGCACGTAACTTGTCATCCTAGCTTAGTAGCGGTTCGATTGAATCTAGGTTAGATATGGACCATCGATCTACATTAATTGGGACCACCAAGGTACTGAAACAATTAACAACACTTTAATGAATAATAGGCATCGGATCTGGATCTCAGAGAGATCTTATCCATTGATTTAATCTCACTAAAACATACACTACGTTCCGGAAGCACAGGATTTGTCAGGTGTCATCTAGGACTTCAACTATGTACCACTCCTCCATTTCCTGACATCCAATTTGCGACATGCATGATAGTCGTTGATTTGGCTCCTTGCTTAATCTATGTCATCAATCTGTGTTAAGGGACTTGTTGTTGCCTCACATATATGTTTGTGAAGATTACGTTCAAAATCAGTACATTTGCGAGGGCCTGGATCCCATTTATAATCCCAATGCAAAGGGTCGCCCACAATTACCACAAGCCAACACGTGTTTCTCTCTTTAGACTAGGTCATGAAATTGCAGGGGGGTAGCTCCTTAATAACATTCGTGCAAGTTTCCCCTATGCAATAGATCTAAACCAATGAGAGTTATACATCACAACGGTCAAATATGTTCCCATGTTCATCCAATCATCGGGATATCAGACCCCCACGCCTTCTCCTCTTTGTCCATAACTCGTTTGGCCCAATTCGGTATAATGTACACCCTGGGCCCCATTGTCGTTAAGGGTAGGGCATGTTATAAGCCTCGATGAAGTTGTCATCCATTGATTTGACAATGAATTGGAGGGCCAGATTCTTCAAGGACCATCGGGCCATCGACACATCGGGGCTTCAACTATGTACTGCTCCTCCATTTCGCGATATCTAATATATGACATGCATGACAATCATCGATTTGACGCCTTGGTTAATCTCAGTCGTACTATCGAACTTTCATATCTCCATCTCATTCACACTTAACTTGATTAATACATCTTTAACTCTATCTACATCCTTTGACAAATTTGTCCACACAATGGGTTCATGGACTTGGTTGGATACCTCCAAGAATTTCGAATGAGTTCCCTTATGCTCGACACTTATCGATTCACTTGGATCTGAGTATGAGCCATGACACTCAACACCCATTGGATTAGGCTTCGAATATATGTTGACCCTTCATTTGATTTCTATCCACCAAAGCATGTAGCTCGTTAACTAGCATTCTCTATACTTATTTTCTAGATAAATAAATCTACAGTTCATATCTATTACACACAAGAAACTTGGACAACGGTTATCAACAATCTACTCCATGCAATTTCATCACACGATCTAAATAGAGAGAAACATGTTGTCTTGTGGTAATTTTGGACAACCCTTTACATTGAAATTATAAATCTATGCTAGCCCCCCACAAATAACAATTTTGAACTTTAAATCTCAATACATTAAAACCATTTTAAACAATATTTATTTCATTGTTACAATAATAAAAAAGAAAATTAAATTGTGATAATAAAATATAATTATACTTTTATATTTACTATTAACATATCTAATTACAACAATATATTTACTATTGAACATATCTATCATTGAAAATCTTGAACACTCATAATAAAAATAAATAAAATTCCAACAAAAATCACTCATTATTTTTACTTAAACATATCATAAGCCATCAATTAATTATAGTAATTGATCCATTGAGATACACGAATACTGTAAAACTCAACGACACCTGAACCCTGACATGAGTACCGTAAATAAATAAACAAGTCGACTCGTGTCCTCCCTTTAAACCCATGTGCTCAGATTGTTGGGGGTCGCCTTTGTCAACCTGCAATCAGTTTATCTATGATGCGTGTCTCATTAGACAACTTCCCACCTACCAATTTCATGCAAACTATACTCTCTAGTGGTCCTGGGTTCGATTGACCTTTCTCAACGTAGATTTGTGGTGCAATTGAAAAGAAAATTTGGCGGCTAGATATGTTGTCTTTGGACAGGTTAAATTTAAGATAATCAAAACTATCTTTTATATTTACTATTAACATATCTAATTACAACAATATATTTACTATTGAACATATCTATCATTGAAAATCTTGAACACTCATGGGATAAAAATAAATAAAAATTCCAACAAAATCACTCTATTATTTTACTTTTAAATATATCATAAGCCATCAATTTGTAATTATAGTAATATTCATTGGAGATACACTCTAATACTCCAGAAACTCAACGAATAATCTCTCAACCCCCGACATGAGTAACGTAGAATAAATAAACAAGTCGACCTGCATAATCCTCCTTTTAAACCATGTGCTCATTATTGGGGGTCACTTTGTCAACCTCGTTAATCGCTTTATATCTTATGATGCAACTAGACAACTCCCACCTACCAATTTCTAAACTATACTCTCTAGTGGTCCTGGGTTCGATTGACCTTTCTCAACGTAGATTTGTGGTGCAATTGAAAAGAAAATTTGGCGGCTAGATATGTTGTCTTTGGACAGGTTAAATTTAATACATTCATAACTATCTTGTCCCCCATTACAACTTTGTCATGTCTTTATGGACATTTAATGACAATTAATAAAGAAGTTATTGGCAAGATTTAATGCATTTACCCTCACAAATCTTCACATTAAGGCAATAAGACACGACTGTTAACAAATTCTCGTTGCTTAAATCCATAAATCTTTTTTCAGACAATTTTATGTGAGATTGGATCTAACGGGTTAGTATTAGAACCTCGCTTTCTATTATTTTAAATAGAACTGTTAGTTGTTTCTCTTAAACAAAACTTACAGTTTGTCGATTAATTGCAGGAATTGTCAAAGAAAAATGACTCAGAAAAGCAAAGTGAAGCAACCAATTGACAATGAAGATGACATTGAAAAATAAATAAATAACCCCAATTTACATTCTCTCCTCGATATACTACATTCAAGACTAGCATGAGAAACAATATGGAGTGGAGAGAAATTTATGAATTCTTCCAACAAGGAGATTTTAGTGATGAATATGAGTCATATGGTGATGATTTGGTCAATGGCAAAGCATCACAACTTCACAAAATCATTGCTGTGCCAACAATTGTTCCCTATTATGACATGGTACGATTAAATTTTATATGAGATAATATTGTATATGAGATTTTGTGATTGATTTATTATTACAATATGAATGTGCCAAATATATATAGAGAACCTAGCACATATATATATATGGTTACTTCATCCTGCATGAAAGGATGTGTCCCTTTAGGATAATTATTATACAATTATTTATTATTATTATTATTGTTATATATATTATACATTATTGATCATATATATCAATTATTTATTAATTATTAATCTCAGAGAATGTCTTCCCAATGTTGTCCAAACATCAACACTGGAGACATTATGCACTTCAAGCAACTCGAGTCCATAATATTGCGCCTAGGCCATTCTCCTTAGTTAAATCAGCATGGCCACTTTGGAAGGATATATGCCCTGATGTTTCATAACCTAACACTCTTCAGCCTAAGGATACATTATGCATCACGCCAAGATTCTCGATTTCAAACTTTGAGGCCAACTTCCTCTTACACTTTGTAGCCCATGTCCTTTTTGATATAATCATCTCCAAAGATGCAATCTAGTTGATGATACTCTCACATGTTCTCCCGATCAACATATATCTCTCCAGAACTCTGGAGTGGTGGCATGTGATAACACCCCAGTCTCTAGGTGCACTGCTTGGCCATTCATCACTAGCCAAGTCAAGATACTAATACTATGAGGAATGTGCATCTATCCTCTCAACCAAGTCAAGATGGCTAATAATTATGAGTACTGTATCCTCCTCCCCAAATCCGCCAAGTCAAGATGGCTAATTCGAGGATGTCCTCATGATGCCAATAGTTGGAGAACATCAACACTCTAGGGCCATTCCACCACTAGCCAAATCAACATTATTGGATCATGTGAGGCATGAATGTATCATTCTCCTTAGTCAAATCAACACGACCACTCAGGAGAATGTTTCTACTCCGATGAAACTACTCCAAACATCAAGACTTAATCTTTGCCACTCTTGTCAAATCAACATGACTAAGGAGAAAGATTACATGACTACCTTGATTCACTACGCAAATGGTACATTAATCTTGTGGGTGAATGTATCATTCTCCTCATTCAAATCATCATGACCACTTTGGGAGAATAAGTCTCAGGAGACAGATGTAGCTACCTAGAGCACTTGGAGGTTTTCCACCTCTTTGCTGTAACCACATGACTAAAGGAGAAATATTATGCCTCGGCTATTCACCAAGGCAAGTCAACATGGCTAATCTTATGAGGGAATGTATCATTCTCTTCACCAACCAACATGTCCTCCAAGCACCTTTAAGTCTTTTTTCCACTTTGTCAATCATCATGTTCTAAGGGAGAAATACTAACCCTAGGCTGCCCACCACTAGCCAAACTTCAGCATGGAAGCAATTGAAATGTTCCCCATCTCCTATGGTCCTGGAATCTACTGCTAACTGTGTGTAGGATCAAAGGTTTACAACACATATGGACGTACAGCCAATAAACGAAAGGACCTATAAGTTTGTATTAGGATATCTCCGTGGATTACAAATATTGAATGCTCAATAATCGACAATACCACTAGATCAACATACAAAGGATTCAAATGGCAATAAAGGAATCATGGGATGAAAAATAAACAACACCTGCATTTAGAGGATCAAAAGAAAAAGGATCTTAGCCGGAATACCAAGGATAACCAAAAGTTATAATACTCCCAATATGGGAGCAATACATGGGAATCAATGAAGAATGATGTGGAAGACATGGATGATCTCTCTTCCTGATCTAGGTGTGTGGCTATCTAACAACAATAACTGTCTTCCTCCCTGGAATATTACATTGAACTATCTCTCCTGAGGTGCGCCCCTCTCCTCAATGACAAGCCATAATTTGTATAATGATGAATTAGGTCACTAATTCTTCCTTTATAGCTTTCAAAACTCCTAAATCATGTTGGAAACCCTAAATCACCTGAACCCTGATTCACTGTTGACTTATATTTTAGCTCATAATGACTTAAAAGTTGTTTTAACCCTTGTTGGCTCAATGTCACTTTCTCAATATAACAACTATGACTTGAGTGACCTCTAGTAATCCTATTTACCCCTCTTTGGCCCTCGGCTAAGGTCTAATTCCAGGTATTTAGACCATTAAGCCTCCTTTTCCTCGAGCTCCTCATTTGAAAGGGACATTGGTACACCTGAGTGAATGTATCATTTTCCTAGCCAAATCAATATGACCACTTCCTAGATAATGTCTACCTGGATGTTACCACTGTGGATGTACTAGAGCATCACGCAGCCCTTCAGATCATCGTGTCTCGGATGAAGTCATGCAAAAAAAAATTGAAACCACGTTGATTCATGACTTACAATAATGGATGTTATATACTTTGCCTCTATGCAGTGTATTGAGTGCCACTAATTTATTCTCCCTACTCAACCATGAGATCATAGTGATAATTGCTAATTAAACAACACATCCTAAAGTACTCTTTTCGATCTACTACACTCCCACCACCCGCTAGAGAGTCTCAGATAACTCTCATGAGGTTTCACATCTCCATTCGAGGTATATCTCAATCCATATCCAACCACTGTAAATAATTTTAGGTATCTCAACAAATGTTTTGTTTTCAACCAATGTACATGTCTCATAATCAAGGTTAAAGGTCCACATCCAGTCCCTTTGCAATTTGCCTCCTTCATCAAACAAGGGAATCCTCCATCTCATATATCTCTTCAAAGTCTAGCTTGCTTGTCGCAAATAAGGAGGACGCCTTCCCATCCTAACTGAATCTTAGGAGGAATACTTTCCTAATGAAAGTCTCTAAGCAATTGTCTCTCTTTAAGATCAGGCCCACTGGCTCTGGCATGCCCTCCAAGCTTGACTCTCCTGAGGGTTACATATATGTTTCTGAGTCATCTCTCCCTCTTCATGTGTTGACTTCATCTTCTTTCTTCATTACATGGATGTACAACTATATAGTGACCTGCAAATGATAATCTCTACTAGACCAACACACATCCATCATATACCACTGCATGTCATAATGGCTAACCATGTTGATTTTCTGGTGTTAAATTAGACAAACACAACTTTCAAGTATGGTGTAATTACTTCCAATGATATATATGATATTACTTTAGTAAATTCTAGAACATCACAAAGTAATTATACTTAGAAAATTTCAACTACTAGAAACTTTGGTCTCTTCCTAGATCACTTCCCATGTGTGAGAAAGAAAAATTGTGTGTGTCTATCGTTGTGTCTTTCAAGTGTCTTTTATAGTAATATTAAATTGATCCAAAGAGACATGACTCTTTTAAATTTAAAATTAAATTAAAATGTTCTTTCTTATAAATAGTTGGAGAATACATCCATAACTACCTAAAGATTAATTTGATATAGTAATCCATCCACATAGTATTTGACTTTTGTTAAATTGTTCCTCCATAGTTCATGTGATTCTTTGCATAAATATAGGTAGAAGCAAAAAAACAATACATTCTTCATATTTTAGATAATTAGACATTTTTTACTAGAAATTACTTCCCACCATAATTTATGGGATTCTTTCTATAATTTAGGTATAAGTAAATAACATGTTAAAATATAGAGATTGTAACAACCCCAGCAAATTTAAGACTCCCAACACTTTACTCTACTCTCACTTTCTTGGGCCCTCCTGTGAGGAAGTCAAGCCCACTCTCGCCTGATACCATGTTAAATTTTATATGAGATAATATTGCATATGAGATTATATGTAGATTGATTTCATTATTATGATGATGAATGTGCCAAACATATAGAGAACCTAAAGGCACATATGGTGATCATCCATGAAAGGATGTTTCCTAATAATTATAATAACTACTATTTATTTATTTATTATTGCTATTATTATATATACTAATAATATTATTAATAATTAATAATTATATTATCAATTATTAACTGGGAGAATGTCTTCTTCGGGATGTTGTCCAAACATCAAACAAATAATGATGGATAATCTCCCATATTGATAGCTCTGCATGTATTGTTGCTAATTCATCAGGCCAAATTGTTGGTTCCTTTAGACCGGTGATAAAACCATATAATACGTATAAGTTAGATCGCATCTACCACCAAACTTCTGATGGCAATTTCGTGGAACTGTCTCAAAGGAAAAAGTCGTTAGAAGAAATGCAATTGGCTCATTTGAATAGAGAATAGTGGTATGGACCTGCTTCTTTCAAAGTCATAAGGGACAAAATATATCTTGTTACTAGATTGAAGAAAGCCTCGATGTTAGTTGCCATAATGTTTTTTCCTCTATATGGTGAGAGAAAAAAATCCCTTCAGATTCATGTTGGGTTGGGTCCCTCTCATCCACTAAGTTCTTGTAGGAAAGATTTTCATTTGGGCCCATATACTTTCTACCAATCTTAAACAAGAAGTACAAAAGTATCAGCAAGATCCTCCAGGATACTATCCAAGTTTTTTCATGTCTACCTATTTGGTAGATGCCATTTGCACAGTGACCCCTTTCCCTCTTCTAGCTTGGAAATGACCTTCCAATCGTAGAACCAATTTACTTGGTTAATCGCTCTAAAATGTGGGCAATCAATTGCAAAAATCATTTCTATGATATCTATAATTTTTTCATGATTCTCTTGCATCTACTTTTGAAAAAATAACCATCCCCAAGATTCGCCCAAGAGGCCATGGATGCTATAAAATAGATTGGTGATTGGTTTGTAGATGAAGAATTTTCATACATCGGGATTTTTGGTTGTGAAGGGCCTCCTCATATCTTTCCCAGGTATGTCCCAGACAGACTAGCATTGAAATAAATTGCATACCAGATTGTCGTTGTTGACATTTCAATCACTTTGGCTAAAAATTTGAAAAATCAATGGCCTAATTTCCCGATTTCAATAGGTATTTATACCTTGTCAAACCCAAAACATGCTCAAAAGAGATTGAGTCACTGGATCAAACCTAGCTGACACATGGCGATTTTAAGAGACATGATCCAACATAGGTTGTCAGAAAACATTGTAATGTAGTGAAAATCAAAACATATATTCATGAACACAGACCTTTTGACCTTGTTTTCAAGGGAAAATGAACTTCCATGAAGTAAGACAAAGAATTGATGCCATAAGAAATAATGCTAATTTCTTGCCCTTTATTGAATGACAACTTAACGGAAAGAAATCTTTCCTTAAGGAAAAGAACACAATATAGGGAATTGTATATATTGAAGAAATTGAAGGAGAGGATAAAAACGAAACATAACCAACTCACAGTGCTTGTTATCCCCTAGCCTAGGGATAACTAAGGAGATTATGCCCCGAGGCCCGCCGTGTCCTAGAGATGGAGTGCCAAGAGCCATATTGACTTGAGAATGGCCCTCGAGGGCCCATATATTTCTTCTTCTTCACCCATCATGTCAGCAAACAACATCCATCCACCTACCGGTCCCTCAAGCAAAGAAGTTGGTCTTGCTCCATGAGGTAATGAGTCCGGTGTATCATGGCATGTGTCACTATGATTCTCAAACATTTTAAATATGTGCATTTAATTCTCTTTGTTTCTAAGGATTTTGCGCTTGACTTCTGCTTTTGACTTCCATACCTCGGGGTATGATAGCAATTCCTTAGGGTAAGTTGGTTCCTTTAGGGAGTGAGCTCAATTGGTGTCTATGAAAGGTCATCACTATCACCATACTTATCACTTTCATCATCTTCTCATCTATCCCCCCCATTGGTTCTTGTTATCACCGCTTGCGTGAAAGGTTTAAGTGAAGAAGTCAGGGCTTGAAATCGGCGTATCAGGAGCTTCCCCACCCATCGTCACCCTCGATGGGGAGCTCTTTCTATCAGGGTGGCTAATCCCTAGGGGGACGTCCCTAGTAATCTTGGGTGTTTGAAGGAAAAGGATCAAAGGATTAAGGCTCAAAGGTTAGGGATAGGCTTTCCTTCACAGATTAGAATGCCAAGAAGATATCAAAGGAGAGATATTTCACCGGAAAGAACACTGCTTCATGCAGACAAGGCAAATGAAACTAAAATGTGCATACAATGATTAAAATTAGTACTTCACAATTTAATGACTATATTTAAATATATATGAGCAATGATAAATGTAGTTATTGACGAAGTCAATGATTGCAAATAAAGACCAAAGGCTTATAATACTTCTTCAATAAATACAAGAGAGATATTGGCATTCAATGTGTAAAATCAAATCCTTGTATTATCACAATGCAATAAATGTCATAAATCTGCTCATATATATAATGTTGTTGTGTCACTATACTAAAGGGCTGACGTCAGCCTAGTTTTCTAGGTTAGATAAGTAGGCAAAGAAGTAAACGTTTTGCACACTAAGCCAATGAAAATAATCTATACCTCAATGCCAAATGCTATATGACAAAGTCACAACGTCATATACCAAACAAGAGATCAAAAATAAGTGTGACGTCACTAGCTAGTTAGGGTTAGTTTAGCTAGACAAAGAGGTGGACGTTTTGTTAATTGGACCAACGAAATTGCTTAACACCTCTATGGCTATCAAGGGATGAGTCAGCCGCAACTTTTAGTCCAAACAA
>SNQJ01S0041735.1:67117-83294 GCA_010110895.2 Picea sitchensis
AGGCATTTCTCTTGAAGAATATAGCAAAGGATTTGGCTGGGTTTTCTTCCCTTGTTGATAAGGGTTTCCCAGGATACTTCTTGTGTTCTTGTGCATGGTGTTTATTATTGTGATCTTGGTTGCTGCAACATTCTTGTTTATGGTTAAGACAAATGCAAAATTGAAATGAACTACATGCTTAACCTAGCTTATTGAAAAATCAACAAAAAACAAGTCCTTGCAAAACATGAACTCATTTTGTCAACAACTGGACAAGTAGTCTCCATGTTTCCCTTGATGGATATTGGAATGACCTCATTTGTCTGAATGCAATATCTAGATCACCGTATCTCTCATATGTAGGAGGCTTTGAAAATAGATTTTTAATTTCCTAGAGAATATAGAAATCATATCTGAGCACATCCACAATAGTTTGTCCTCTTAAACTGTCAACCATACCTTGGAACTTTGTCTTATTTTGTCTCGCTGTGAACAAACTCTTTCTGTAACTTTCGCTTGATAAAAGCCTTTCTTTGTCATTCAAAGTTGAAGGTAATCCCAACTTGACTATGTTTTCAAATCTATTTTTGAAAGAGCCAATGTTTTCCTTCACCATTCTACATTTCTTCTCGACAATCTCCAATAAATTCCTTTTTGTAAAAATCCTTTGGGCCTCCATAACCATTGTGGTTTTGTCATTCACACCTTTGCCTATTAATGTTTCAGTTGAATTTGAATTTAGGAACTTAATAATCTGGCTAGCAACCTCTGCTCGAGTTCCTAATTCCTGAAATGATTTCTTTATCACTTCATTTGCTTCATCTATTAATAGAATTTCACCATCAATTATCTTGAAATAATCCCATATCTTGGCAACTTCATTTATGATTTCATTCTAGATAATGTGTCTAGCCCCTATCAAATGACATTTGTCGCACAATTTGTTCTTCAACTGTTCAATCTCTGTAAGCATCTTAACTTTTAGCTTTTCATATTTTGCAATGTCTTTATCCTTCTTCATTTCCCGAATCTGTGTTCCAAATCTCTTCAATTTTTCAATTTTGGCTTCCTTTAGATCCAAGTCTGATAGTGCTTTTGATAATCCCTCTCTTGCATTTGTTGATGTTAATGCACATGGCGAAGTACATCCTCCCTTTAAAACTTCAATCTCCTTTTGCTGCAACTCCATCTCCTCTCCCATTTGCATCATCTTCTTCACAAGTTCATCATTTTCTGCTTGGATATCCTGCAACTCTGGAGTCTATACATGTTCAATTCCATGAATTTTAAGATTTCTTTCAGTGCTTGGATCTATATTTCTTTAGTTTTCACCAGGGCTTGCACATATGCCACATCCTTTGGATTGGCTCCCAAGTCCATTACCCATTGTTCTAATTCCTTCGCTCTTGTTTGCTTGCTTCTATTTCCCAATTTTTCATTTTTGAGTTGCTTTCTAAGCTTTTCATTTACAACTTCCAACTTCTTTATTCCCAAATTGACAATCATCACATCTCTATTCAACATTTCTCCATTTTTCTATGCAGTTCCATTTTATTCAATGGGTGCACTATATTGAGGTCAATAGACACCTTTGTCACAACATCCTTGTATGCAATCCTCCTTGATCAAAGATTTTGGGTATAATGTTCTGCCTCATCTTAGAACTCATTTTCTTGATATCACTGAATTGATTTACAAAATCAATTTGCTTTGATTGATCCATAGTCCCAGACACTGTCTCATTTTGATGCTATGTATTGTTAACCTTCTCTGATCTTGAAACTTCAACAACTACAATGGGTTCTTTGTCCATTGGCACTACTACTTCCTGTAATTCTTGCTCTTTCTCTTCGTCAAGTACCTCTGTCTCTTGTCTTTTTGCTGATTTGTCTTCCTCTATACTTGACTGTGTAGTCTTTCTTTTCAATGTTTACTCAAACTTCTTCGAAGTATTTGTTACGAGACTTACTGGTATTTTACCATGGACTTGTAAGATATTTTCCACATTTTTCCAACTAATGTGGTTTTCTAGAAGCTCTATCTCCGCTCTTCACTCATGATGATAAACACTCTGACCATGTGAATTCCTCTTTTATGAAATCAAAGCATGAAGGTCATATATCCATGTTTCTCCTTCTTCAAATGCCATATTTGACAGAACCTTTGTTACTATCTGCAATGCTGATCTGGAATTGACAATAAAAGGTCCCACCTCCTTTTTCAATTTGAAAGTAGCATTGTACTTTCTTGACACAAAGTGGCCATCATTTGAATTCAATCTTTGTCTAATGTATCCGAGTGCAAATATTCTAGGAGTCAAGAAAATAGGTAAAAGGAAAGGTCGAAGTTCACAACCATAGACTCCGATTTCAATGTAATTATCAAATATATACCAGTCTCCTACTCTCTTATTTGGGCTACGTTGTAATAATTTTTTGCATTCAAGGAAAATTCTGGGTGGAATTTCACTATATATCACCTTGTAAGGTTTGGACATAAACATGTCAATATACTCTGAGAATCCAACATTCAAGCCCTTCTTCTTAATCACACTAGTCCAATGAATAACTGACATTGGGTCACCAATCTCATCTTTAACTCTTAATCCAAAGGATGCAAAATGGGTGGCTTGAAAAAACAAGGACAAATGAACCATGTAAGATTGGTATCTGAAACTTCTAAGACACTCAAACTCCGACAATTGATAATGAATTTGATTAGCTAAAAATTGACCATAATTGAATTTGATCAACGGTTTAGTTACAACTACACAAATTGATGCCATTATCCCTAGCACAAACTCATCAACCACAACGTCTTTATCTTTTCCCAAAATTGCATAGACCATGGAGATAATTTTTCTTGAAATTTCAGAAAATATACTAGACTCAAGAATAACGTTATCCCCAGGAACATCAACATTCCTGGACAGATAAGACTGTAATAAAGTCACTCTGTCACGAGGTTTCAACTCTCTGAAACTTTTCACTAATACAAATTCATTTAACACTTCACTCTCAGGGTCTAATGGCCACCTTAACATTTCAGCAATGGGTTCAACTGTCACTTCAATGTGTACAGATTCATTTGTGGAAATTATAGCTCTTTTA
This sequence comes from Picea sitchensis, assembly GCA_010110895.2. NCBI lineage: Eukaryota > Viridiplantae > Streptophyta > Pinopsida > Pinales > Pinaceae > Picea > Picea sitchensis. Next base: position 70,207 of record SNQJ01S0041735.1, read on the forward strand.
GACAGAATATGCTTAGATGCACACCAGACAACGAACTCGGGAAAGTCATAGACTTGGGAAACCACAAATTTTGCTAAATTGGATTCCCACTCATGATAATGATCGACCAAATCTCTAGAATTTTGCATATCATCCTTGTATAAGTTTAAAGAATCAAAAGACATGACCAAATCAAAGATAACCTTGTCTTTGTCCACTAAATCCTCTTCCACCACAGTCAATTTTTTCTTACTTTTACTTTGTTGACAAAATTTCATTTTAACAATAAAAAAAACCAGTAAATCCAGTTCCTGTTACCCTTACACAAACTTGGTTGACAAAAGGACTCGGCTCGCAAGGCTCCTGCTATATCTTGCACAACACTTGAACTTTTTCTAAATCCCACATAAACCACAACTTATAATCTTTACCCTCTTTTCAAATGAACATTGGATAAGTGACACTTCAACGTTGCCGACAACTATCCTCATATGCGACACTTGTTCAAATAATGCAAATCCAAATCCGGACCAACACCGCTATCAGACCATCGGGCACCGACCTTCCAAGCACAATCTTTCACACATTCAGTTTGGCGATTTTGTTATCCCGACATAGTCACCACCGAAGACAACAATAATCTGGACCAACACTGCCACTTTTATTGACACATCGCAAGTTGTTTCCTCAAACTAACAAACCTCCATGACATGTGGCACAACCAACTCTTCACATGTGGACCTTGGGTCACGTCTGCCACTTTCACAATCAACCTCAACAAAACATACAAACTTGCCAATTTCCTAGTTGACATGTGACCCGGTGATCTGACATTCGGTCTATATGTATCACCCTATCAACTTCCACTGCCCTAATATCACAATGGCATCCTTGCCATGGAGCAACTCACCCTCGTCCATTGGATATTAGGACTTTCTACACCGTTTTGTAAACTTCCAAAATTGTCCATCCTCGACATCTCATCTGAATCCAGGTCACCATATCGATGGCCATGTCGGTTGACCATCAACATCCAACGCAACCTTGTATACTGAATTGCATGTTCATTTCGCATTAAGCAACACACCCAAGGCTGACGCCTTCTATTGTAAAAAATCCCAGCAAAACATGGCGAATACAGATAACAACAAATATAAATCAACGGTCTACGTGTTATCACGACACCCTCCACATGTTCAAGGTTTAACGAAGAGAGGTTCATTCTTCATGCAACATAATGCAAACAACATATCGACACAGACTTCGCCATTGCAATGACACTTGTTAACTAACTAATTTTATTTATTTATTTATAAATTTGACTCTTAAAATTAAAAAATATTTACTTATTAACTAACTAATTTTCACTAATTCACTCTGTAGAAATCCATCACCTAAAATTCAACCAAATACATGTGCGAGTAAATAATATTATTGTTTTTGATTGCACAAATTGATCAGGACGCATCTAAAAATCAAAACGCTGTTAAAATATGTAAATGCAGAAACGCTGTGCAAAAATGGAAATGCGGAAGGGCATAACGTTCGGTGTGAAGCTGATTGTGAAAATGGAAATGCGGAGGGGCATAACGTTCGGTGTGAAGCTGATTGTGGAGGAGTTCATTGAGGGTAATACAAGCATGGATGGATGGATGAATTAGTTTATTTTCGCCTAAACCGCAGGTTTTTGGGTTTCAAGGGACGGTCGTTGCACCAGTCCACAACTATCTCATTCTGCTCGCCAAACATGGCGGCCACTACCACGAGGAAGGCAATGGTTTCCGTATGGGAGAAGAATTCAGTTTTCCATACCAATTCTCAACATTCCTTCCACACTTTCAATGCCACTACAGACACGCGCATTAAAGCATTCTGTCAGGCCAACAAGCTCACAGAGGCAATGGAGACCTTCAAGCATCTGCTTTCATCTACATCTAAATCTAAATCTTTCCCCACTCTTAGCACCTGCAATCTTTTGCTAAGTAGCGTAGTCAGAGGGAATCGGCATGAATCAGCATTGTCTGTTTATAGACTTATGACTGAAGCAGTCATTCTCCCAAATCTTAACACTTTGAACATCATCATCAATTGTCACTGTCAAACAGGTAGAATGGATTATGCATTCGAAGTGTTTGAAGGAATGAAATCACATGGATATGTTCCAAATGTCATAACCTTCAATACCCTCATCAAAGGGCTTTGCAGGAAGGGCAGAATGGAGGACGCTGTCAAACTTTTGAATCAAATGGTGAGCAAACACCATGTTCCTGATCTTTTTACGTATAATACCTTAATAGATGGGTTCTGCAAGAAAGGGAAAACCCACGAGGCGTTCGGGTTGTTAGCTGTTATGCTGCAAATGGGCCATGATCCTAACACGATCACGCTTAGTAGCCTCATGGATCAACTATGCCAAGAAGGTAAGCTCCAAGAGGCCAAAAAACTATTGTATCAGATGTTAAAAGAAGGGTATAAGCCTGATGTTATTACATTTACTTCTCTGATTGATGGCCTTTGCAAAGAAGCCAATTTGGACGAGGGTGCAAAGCTTTTTTATGAAATGTCCAACAAAAATATATATCCTAATGTTGTCACATACAGTGTGCTTATTGATGGTTTATGTAAGGAAGGCAAGTTGGATGAGGCTAGGAAGCTATTCTATGAAATGTCCAACAAAAACATATGCCCTAATGTTGTCACATATAGTGTGCTTATTGATGGTTTCTGTAAGGCAGGCAAGTTGGACGAGGCTAGGAAGCTCTTCTATGAAATGCCCAACATAAACATATACCCTGATGTTGTCACATACAATACCCTTATTAATGGTCTCTCTAAGGAAGGCAAGTTTGATGAGGCTAGGAAACTCTTACATGAAATGGCCAACAAAAACATATGCCCCAATGTTGTCACATACAATGCACTTATTGATGGTTTATGTAAGGAAGGCAAGTTTCATGAGGCTATGAATCTCTTCTATGAAATGCCAAACAAAAACATATGCTCCAATGTTGTCACATACAATGTGCTAATTGATGGTTTATGTAAGGAAGGGAAATGGCAAGTGGCCAACAAAGTGCTTCAAGAGATGCTAGATAAGGGGCACAATCCAAATGTTATTACATTCACTGTTTTTATTGATTGTCTTTGTAAAGAAGGCAAGCTTCAAGAAGCTCTCTGGTCATTAGATGTTATGGTGAAAATAGGCCACCAGCCTAATGAAATCACGTACAATACACTTATAAATGGGTTTTGTAAGATGGGTAATCTGGAAAGGGCCAGGGAGTTCCTTCAAGAGATGTCGGATAAAGGTTATAGGCCTGACCTAGTTAGCTATAGTACATTAATAGATGGACTCTGCAAGCATCACAGGATAGATGAAGCTCAACAAATCTTCTATGAGATGCCAAAACAGGGTTTACGCCCTGATGTAGTTACATACAGCACATTGATAAATGGACTCTGCAAAGTGGAAAATCTTAAGGAGGCAATAAAGTTATTTAAACAGATGACAGAGAGCGGTCATGTCCCTGATATGATTACATACACCACTCTCATGGATGGACTATGCAAGGAAGGCACACACCAAGAGCCCAATACTCTATTGCATGAGATCTTAGAAAAGGTTTGACACTGGAGCTGTGACATATTTAGCAGTGAGTAACAGCCTCTGTAAATATATTGCTGAAATTCACATGGCAAGGGTCACTAGTAGGTTCTGAATTGCATTTGTTGAAATGCAGGGGTGATTTTGGTGACAATGCACTAGGCAAGCTATCAGAAATAGGTAAAAATAATGGCTTGTTTGTACTTTATGAAATGGAATCCACTTTTATGTTCTCAACTTAGTATTTTGCAACTTTGTAGCTTGTTTTGGTGTGCCTTCTTTTTGTTATGGTTTTCACTCTTGAGGTGGTGTGAAATAATATGTTCGATATGTTGCATTTCCCGACTCTAGATCTATAGAGTAATACTTTGTACTTGTTTATTGTATACAATGAGTAGTAAGGAATCATGGATATCATGGCATGTATTAGTTACATTGTATTTTTTATTAGACATCTTCAAAAACTTGAATAGATAGTCTCTGTTGTTGTAATTGCAACAACCAATACAACTATCATCTTGTTCTATCTTTTTTGATCTTGTAGCAATTGCCTTGTTTTACAAGTTGTCGTGGGTATGTTTATCAGTTGGAGAGGACATTATTTATAGACCACTGCATTTTTTTAATCAAAGTTTTTCATTTGTAGAGAGGTCAGGTCGATTCACTTTCATCTCCAAATGGTTAGTGTTATCACAAAATGTAGCACTTGTGCAAAGCCCTTACAAGATGCTAAACTAGTGTAACATATGGAAGTAATTGCCACTGTCACCTAAGCAAGTACTTCCCTCGTTTTAGTGAAGGATAGAAGATCTAGCACAAGGGAGGCTTCCCTAGCAAACTCAAGGTACCCTGTAGTAAGCTAAGGCAAGTCTACACCCCCCTATCTTGGATGCTTGATTTAGCTAGATCAATGTTTTCTTTTTTAACAAGAACGGGTATGAGATATATTAAGAAAACAGCAGAAAACTGCTGGCACAATTACATTCAATCTTCATTGGGTGGTCTCAACTAAGAGTTCGAGATTGGCTCTCGATCACTATCTAAGGTAATTTATCTGCTCCCTCGATTCCGTCTAGTAATAGAACTCCTTTGCTTAGCAGTACTGCTTTGTTAGCTTCTTTATCTGCTTCGCCATTTAATTCCCGTAGAATGTGGAATAGTTGGATAGAATGGAAAGTGGACATAAGGAGTTTAATTTTCTGAAGGATTTGCCTGAGCCTCATATGTTTGGTAAGGTTCTTACAAGAGGGCTTGAATGATGATACGGGAGTCTCCAAAGACATTGAGGACCGTGATGTTCATGATTTGGGCTTGAGATAATCCTTGCCACAGGGCTAAAGCTTCAGCTATGTTGTTTGTGTCCTTGCCGATTCCCCAGGAATACGATAGCACCTTTATTTCCTCGGGATCAATAATCACCCCTCCCCCTCCAGCCTCACCGGGGTTTTCTTTAGAAGCTCCGTCAAAGAAAAGAGTATGCCTTTGAAGGGATTTGCACCTATTTGTGAAGGTTGAAGGGTCCAACCTGATTTCCCACTCGAAAGTAGGGGGTTGAGGAGCAGTTGACACTTTCAAATCACTTGGGATAAGGCTTGATAGCCATTCTTCCTCGTTGGGAGTTAACTTATCTTTATTTGCTGGCAAGTTGATGGATGACAGAAAGTCCACCATCATTGCTTTGGCTTTTGCACTCACTTGGCCCTCTCTGACAGCTTTCCCTTAGAAGACTCGGGCATTGCGTTCTAACCAAATTTTCCAGCAAATAAACTTGGGAAGGTACCCCCAACAGCTTTTTAGTTGGTTTTTCTTCATGATGGAGAAGGGACATAAAGCCTGCCAGTTTAGAAGAAGGATGGGTATCTCATCTGGGAGAGTGACTTGAGTTGTCCAAGGAGCTAATGCCAGATACCAAACTTCCCGAGCGAATGAGCAATTCAACAATATGTGTGCCACGGTTTCCTCATTTGAGACGCAGAAGGGACAGTGTGTGGGGCCTTCCCATCCCATTCTTTTGAGATTATCTCCAGTGAGAATGGCGTTGTGCGCTAGTGTCCAGATGAACATGTCAATTTTCGGGATGGATTTGTATTTCCAAACTTCTTTCCATAGGGTCGGATTGGGGGGCGCGTTCAGAGTTTCTTTGGCGAGCTTGTAACCCTTTGAAACTGTGTAAGAGCCGGATTGCTGTCCCCATCCTCTTCGGTCTTTCTTATTTGCAGCGATCGGCGATTTCCCCTGGAGTAGTGTGAATAATCGACTTTCTTCATTATGCAGGTGGCTTGGACTTCTCGACAGTTTCCAATCTTTCCATCTTTTGTTTGCACTCAAATTCCAATTTGAAATGTCCCAAATTGTGTTTAATTGCTGAGCGTGGAGGAAATTATTTAAATTGTTGGTGCCCGGGATGGAATCTAAAGGAGGCTCTCCCAGGATCGAGTCCTCCCATATCAGAATGTTTTCTCCATTTCTTGGTATCCAGGTTAGGTGGGGATTGAAGTACCCGGAGGCTTTTTGACAGATTGTGAATATTGGCGATCCCTTTGAGACTTTTGGGGCTGGGTTGAGACACTTCCTTCTAGTGCCTGAGTAATATTTCTTCCACAGGGTGTTCTTGCTCTAGGTGAGTTTGCCAGAGACCAGGTTCCAGAGAATTTTGGCCCCTAGTGCCAGATTTTGGGCTCTCAGATCTCTTATCTGAAGATCGCCTTCTGTGTAAGGCTTTGTTACTTTCCCCCAATTGACTAGAGGCAATTTGTTTTCATTCTGATGGCCACCTTTCCAGAGAAATCTTCTTACAAGTGACTCGATTTGGCTTATGCATCCAGATGGAGCTAACATAATAGATCTTTGATATATCGGAATACTGGCCAACACCGATTTAAGGAGAACTAACTTCCCTGCCAAGTTTAACCAGGAGGCTCCCCACGCTTGAATTCTGGTTTTTATTTTGTCAACAACAGGAGACCAATGAGAAGATTTGGGCTTGCATTTGAATATAGAGACTCCTAAGTATTTGAATGAGTCCCATTGGGTTTCCCCTTCCATCTCCAGGATTCTAGATATTTCCACCATTTCCCTTGGCTTGTAGTTCCACCCAAATATTTTACTCTCCCTGTAATTTATTTGGCTCCCCGAAGCTTCCTTGTATAGGTCTAGCTGCTGCTTGAATTTGCGAGCTATGATGGTACTAGCCCCTCCCAAGAGTAGTGTATCGTTGGCAAATTGAGCATGGTTTATATCTTTGACCCCTCTTGCAATTTTTATGCCCATTAATTCCTGTTGGGAGCGACAGTGTTCTAATTGAAAGCTTAGCGCTGAGGCTTGAATGGCATAGAGCAGGGGGGACAACGGGCATCCCTGCCTGATCCCCCTGGTTGCTTGAAAGAATTCTGCTGCTTGACCATTGACTAACGGAGCAATCCAAGCAGTGTTGATACAAGCCTTAATCCATTGGATGAAAGAAGCATTGAAGCCATATTTTTGCATTACCCGAAACAAAAAAAAATGCCTTACTCTGTCAAAAGCATTTGCTAGATCTAGTTTCACAATCATACCTTTTTTGCCCCGTTGCATGCTTGAGTGGATCGCTTCTTGGACCAGAATTATATTGTCATTTATGTGCCTTCCTTTGATGAAGCCTCCTTGATTCTCTGGAATGATTGATGGAAGCATACCCTTGAGTCGATTGGCGATTACTTTTGTGATTATTTTGTAGCCAGTATTGCACAAGGAAATCGGACAAAATCTGTCAAAGGAAGAGGCTCCTTTTTCTTTAGGAATTAAAGCTAAGAACGCATAATTAGTGCTTCCCCCAATCTTGTGGCATTTTTGTGATTTTAACACCATTTTATGCAGATCCTGCTTTATGATTGGCCAACAAACTTGAAGGAACCGGGCTGTGAATCCATCAGGCCCTGGAGCTTTATCAGGGGCCAGACTATCCAAGGCTTCTTTCACTTCTTTCAATGTGACCGGAGTAGCTTTCAATGTGACCGGAGTAGTAAGCTGCTGATTGGTTCTTGGTTTGACAACTGAAGGGATTAAATTGAGAACTTGATGATGGACTTCTGTGGAGGTGTCCTCAATGTAAATCCCTTTGAAGTGGAGATGGGCAACTTGCTTGATTCCATCGAAATCATTGACTGTCTGATTCTGAAATTGAATTTGCTTGACAGAGTTATAATTTTTTTTGCTTATGAAAGAAGCTTGTATTTTTGTCTCCAGCTTTTAGATAGAGACTTTGAGATTTTTGTCGCCAGTATTCTTCTTCCTCCCTACAGGCTGTATGGAGCTTTCTATGGAGGTCTTTTTCTGTTTCCGGCATGTGTGGGCTGATATTTCTTTCTTCCATTTTTAGTTGGTGCACTTCCAGGTGATGTTGAGCTTCCACTCTTTGGGTCGGTGGGGATTTCAAAGATTTGGCCCATATTTTGAGAGCCCTCTTTAGCCTTCGGAGCTTTTCTTCGCAAACAAAGAAGGGTGAACCTGTAACTGGATCCTTCCAAACTACGGTGACTTGCTCAAAGAACTCCTCATGATGGATCCAAGATGGGCTGAATCTAAAAGGAATCGGGCCCAGAGGGGATTCTTTGGTGATTTCTAGACTTATTGGCTTATGGTCAGAGGCACTGAAAGGGAGTATCTTTGACTCAGCGTTGAGGCCTAAAAGGAGGAATGAGCTTTGGACCAGGAATCTGTCCAGCCTTGCTGCTATATGCCCTGGGCCATTTCTTTTATTGGACCAAGTGTATTTGCCTCTAGACGACTTTATATCTTCTAGTTCCCAATCAAGTATGATGTCCTCAACCCATTCACGGATGGGATCTCTTACAATGGTTCCCCCTTTTTTTTCCCCTTGGGATAAAGTGACATTGAGATCCCCGACAATAATTATATTCTCAATCTGATGCATGTTAAGAAACTCTCTTAATTTATTCCAATAGTCTTTTTTTTTCCTCAGGGATTACAGGGACATAAAGATTAAAAATGCTTACCTGGATGCCTGACTCCTTGTGGAGAAGGTTGGTGAGGATCCAGTGAGTGTAATACTCTGTCTTCAATATTTCGAGTGTTGAGGAGTTCCACAGGGAGCCAATACCTCCTGAGGCTCCTCTGGCATTGACTGCTACCCCTGCTCCTTTTTTCCACAACCTTACACTGGTTTGGAGAAATTCAGATTCCTCTAGTTTAGTCTCCTGGACTAGTAGTAGATCTGGATTTGAGATTCGTATTAGGTTTTTCATTGCTTATTTTTTGCTTTGGCTTCCTAGACCCCTACAGTTCCAGGAGATTATCTTCATTACTTGCTTTTTGGGTTGGAGGGCGTCCTATGAGAAGGTTTCCCTTGGTTCCTTGTATTTCTTAGATTTAACATTGTTTCTAGTGTTGGCTGTGATCCTTGAAGTTTTTCTTTGTATGTCTCCCTTTCTCTTCTTTCCTTTTTCGTTTTCCTTCCTCTGGTAGCTGGTTTCGAGGGGTTCTGAGTTAAACCAATATCAGCCTCCCCCTCAGCTTCTTCCGATGTTTCTTCCTCTGTCTCTGATATTTGGTATTTAGGGATTTCTCCTGGTTCTAGCTGCGTAGTAGTTTCTTTATTTTCCTGACTTGCCGCTTCTGAATTGTCTTGCTTTTCTGCAGAATTTTCTTTGCTTACTGGTTCCACCTCTTGATTCCCAAGTATTGCAAAACTATTTTCATATCCTTTTGTCCTCTTTGGTTTTCCTTTGCTTTTTTGGAGTTAGGGTTGGGGTTTACCTTGGGTCTCTTCGCTTGATGCCATCCTTCTCCTAATTCTTTCTCTTTCTGCATGGTCTGGGTTTTTGGGCATTGCTTTTGGAAATGTCCGTATTCATGACAACTACGACACTTGAACGACAACTGCTCATAGTCCAGTTTTTGGTAGTGCTGCCATTCTCCGACAGTTAGCTTGATTGCTTCAAGAAGATCCACTTCCAGATCGACTTCTACGCAGATCCAGGCACACGAGTATTGACCTTTTGGATCCGCTTTGTCTATGAATCTTCCCAGTTTGTTGCCTATAGTTTGCAGAGAGGAGGTGTTCCAACAATGGATTGGCAGGTTGGGTAGGCGTACCCAGACCGGTATCGTCTTTGGCACGTCCACTTCGGGGTCGAAGTCAAGTGTCCAGCGATTTAAGTAGAGCACCGATGGTCCCATGAAATAAGGCCCACTCCTAAAGATCAGATCCCAATTTTCTTTAGAGATGAATTCGAACAGGAAGAAGCCTCTTCCAACTGCATAGTTGGTAACGCTGTTTGATATCAGTGGTCTCCAGTTTTTTTGAATCCAGTTCTCTGTTGTTCGTGGAGATGGACAGAGCCCTGTGAACTGTCCGACAAGTGCCCGATCTGCTAGAGAAACAACCATGCTCATGCTGGGGGTAAATCGATTTCTGGGACTTCATCTAGTTTTTTAACGAACTTTGGTACAATTCCTCCTTCTTTCTTCTTTCCTTGGGCGAATAACAACCTTCTGAACGCTGCTTCATCAACGAAGGGCGTGAGGGGGGGTGGTTGCTCCCCGCCTCCAATAGGGCACATCTGGTTTCAAGGGGAAAGCGACTCTATGGGCAGAACGCACCACAGGAGCGGCCCCTTGGGCGAATGGGCCTAGAATGGCTCAAAGGGACTGGTGCGCAATGCACCAGAGGGGGAGCCCTGAGGGCAGGCTCAAGGATGTGCTCGGCGCTCAAGCAGCGGGAGGCTCTCAGGTAGCGGGTTCAACAAAAATTAGAACAATTAGCTAGATCAATGTTATGGGCAAGGTTAAGGTAAATTAGACAAGGCAAAGTGATTGTGCATGTGAGGGATGTGACAACCAATGATGTCTATTGAAAAGCAAAAAAAATGCCCCAAAACACTAGCTAATAAAAGAAAAGAAAAAAATGTTGATCCACTAGCTATCAAAGAGAATAAAATTTGAACAAGAGATAATATACTTCAACAATAGCAAGTTTACAACAGTAGTAGTAAATCAGTCTTAAACTAGTTAAAATGCAATGGAAGATATTACCAAATGTTAAGCAAAGACTACCAAATCATAGCCTCACTCAAACACTTGCCTGCAAGCTTGTGCCCTCTCTCCACAAGTGCGTCCTCCACCAAACAATAGCACCAACAAGCAATAAATGAAGCCTCAAGCCTACTTGCGCCCTCCATGAATGAAGGCGACCAAGCTAGCTCCATCCAATGCTTCCATTCTCATCTCCTTGCTCCTCTCCAAACTCTCCAAGTGAACAAAACAAGAATGAATGCCTCTCTCAACCCTTGCGCCCCTCTTTAGCCATCCTTAGCCAAACCTAGATATTGATGGCTAAGATCATCTCTTGCCATCTCTAATCCCGAGGTACCCCAAAACTCAACAATTAGGACTAGGGGTGATCTCCTCATAGTGAGAGGGCAGAGCTCCGACTGACCTTTGGCTTTTGACTTGGTCATATATTATCCCATCATTTCTTCTTTCTTTTATAACATGCTTTCTTTTTCTTATTCATTTTTTCTAGCAGCTGCATGATGCATCAACCTCGGCATTCTATCCCTTCTTCTCATAGGAGAATGAACCACTGGCCTTTTTAGTGTACATGTAACAACCATTACCAAAAGACTAGTACATTGCAGAAGGCCCAGGATGAAAGGTGTAAGTATGAAAGGGAGAGGTACGTTACCCCTATCAAATCCTCCCAATAGTACCCCTGTTTTCCAAGAGTGGCAACATTGGACTAGGACACAAATGATGACCATCAAGGTAAAACAAGGCAAAAAGCATGACTTCCAAGCTCACGATTCATTATCTGTCTTCAACCCATGATCCTCACCTAAATGCGTAATGCATTAAATGTGACACTTTACATGAAACAATGACTAGTGTATCTCATGTGTGCTGGACCACCATCATCGGATCAACTATGTTGATCAAGTGCAATGAGTTGAGCTGGATGAGGGGGGAGGCATCTGAGCGGCTGCTGTCTGTGGAGAATACTTGTTGGAATTTGTGTAGTAGAGCATAACAGTGATATCTTTTAAAATTCAAAGAGTAAAACAACTAGATCTAGAGATTAGATGTCAATCTTTACTACTTGTACAGATCTAGGATATCTAAAGAGTAAGACTGTAAAACAAATCTGAATTCAATTTCAGATCTAAACTCAACTTAGATAGAAACATACAGATCTACCCTCAAAATAGATAGAGACAACAGATCTAAACTCAGCTTAGATAAAGACATGCAGATCTGAACTTAACATAGATAGAAACACACAGATCTAAACTCATAATTAATTTGATCATTAAACCATCAGTCAAACTGTAGAAACAGATAAGTAAACTTGATATATCGTTTAGATCTAATAATAGTTAATGCTGGAACATAGATCTAGATTGATCAGACTGTATAGAACTCAAAACGATATTCCAGATCTGAAAAGGATAGATAGCATACCTTGTTCTGATCCTTACCTCTGAAGAAGTCACAGCCAACAAGAAGGATGTAGAACCATKTGGATTATGCTCAGACAAAGGCTCAGTTCATAGATCCACCCTATAGGTGAGATCCCTTTGCCAATAGATGAAGAAACTTTCTTGCCACCAAAGGTATAGGGCCACAAGGACCTCACATTGACAAACCCTCACACTAAGAGTAGGTGAGTACATACAAACTCTCACACATAAAAGTTATGGATTAAGCCTTTACATAGGAAGGCCAAAAGATCACAGTCTTGACATAAAAGCAAAACCCCACAACAGAACATGGAGAAAAGCACCCACAGTCAAATCTCAGCTGTCATTTGGAGAGGGGCTGAATTTGTCAGCTCACACAGCAGTCACAAGGAGAGGTTGCACCTCTCTCAACCCACATAGCAGTCATCAGGAGAGGCTGCACCACTGTCAGCCCTCACAACAAGAGGCCACAGGTTACTCAGCAGCATTCAAGGAGGAGATGCACCAAGGTGAGCTCACACAACAGTTACAAGGAGAGGTTGTACCTCTATTAGCCCACACATCAGTCAACAAGGAGAGGCCGCACCCTTAACATTCATCCATGCAGCAACAGTAGATAGGGGCCGCACCAAAGGAGGAGGCAACAACTTATAGGCTCATCATAGTAAGATCTGAGAGGCCGCAGCCTATAGGCACATCACACACCAGAAAAGAGAGGGCCGCAACCTCAATTCTTCACACAACAGCAGAAAGGAGGAGGCCGTACCTTACACGGCATGCACAGCAGAATAGGAAGGGAGCTGCACCTCAGTCTAAAACTCAGCCACAGCACAATTAGAAGAGGCCGCAGCTTGTAGACCCTCCACACAGCAAGGCAAGGTAGGCCGTAGCCTACAACAGCAAAATGAGGCCGCACCTCAGTCAAGAACTCAGCCACAGCAAATTGGAGGAGGCCGCTCACATCAAAGACAAATGAGATCTAGTAGTGAGAATGAGAGGGGTAGGGGTTTCTTTTATAGTTTTGGGCTAGGGCAAGGGTTAGATTAAAA
>SNQJ01S0041736.1:36197-48232 GCA_010110895.2 Picea sitchensis
CCTAACGTGGCACGTCCTCATAATTTTAGACCCCCCTTCCTATTTCCACTTACCGCCTACCCCCCCTCCGCAGGGATGATTTTAAGGATGGAAATTTATTTTAAAATGTAGAAACCTTGGTGAATCTTACTAATCCTTCATATGCCAACTATAAATGTTTGGCTATATTTTTGTAAAAATATTCAAATTTCTAAGGATTTTATATAGTTTTTATAAATTTTTAGCGATTTTTAAGGTAAAATAATTTTATCCTATAGAATTTGGGCGAATCATTTTTAAAATAGCGAATCTCATTTTTTGAAAAACCATGGAAAATTAGCCTATGAGCGAAATTTAGCCCCTAAAATCATCTATGCCCCTTCGAAATATTCCAAACCAAAACCTGATACCACTCACCTCACCCCGCCAACGTAATCCTATCACTACATGCCATCTCTCCTACTCTACATACCCATTATCCAATTAAAACGTTACCCGTGACCGTTAAGCACCCCGTAACAACCTTGTTCCATAACGAATATCTGTTGTATATCTTAAAACCCCATTTCACATCATGTTACACGATTTTCTGATAAAGACACCGTGGATACCGCACCGAACCCAACTGTCAAATTAACTGCCACCACCTCTCACCGTCAACAAGAGAATATTTTCCTCAATTAATACAGCTCCGCCATTATTTTTACTATAAGCTCTTTCAATTATGGCCCCCAAGGGTAAATATTCAGAAACGTCTGAGAACCCAATCCTTCCCCCTCTTGTCGACCTGGACCACATCCGTCTGGCAGATAAGGATTACAAAGTTACAGAGCGGAGGTGTGAATTCGACTTCTTCGAATTGCACTCATGGATGAAATATATTTTTCTTGAATAGAGTGATGAAATTGGACTCTGGGAGTCCAATTTTCCTCTGTACATGTTTCCTCAAACTCACCACTTTCCTGAATTTTCTCTCAGGTTTCAAGCTTGCTACTTGCCCAACCAAAGAGCCATTGCCTCCTCCTCCAGTGAAACATTGTTCACAGTCATCTCCAAAGTCATCGAACAGATGTTGTAGATCCCTAGAAACGAACCAACCATCCCATTCTCTATGGAAGCCCTAAATGAGCTATACCAGAAATTGACTTTCCACCAAAGAGCCCAGATCTTTGAGATTTCCCTCCCAGAAGATGCCCAATTGCCCAAGAGGAATCCATCCTACTCATCTTCCATTTTCACTGTCAAATCCAAACAGATCATATCCATGCTTTCTTACTTGTTAGTTTATTACTCAGATGAATGGGTAGATGAGCCTATTTTAGTTTTTCTATCCATATTTTCCACAGAATAAAGAGTTTCCATTAAATTCAAATTCAGTCAATTTTTGGCTGATAATAATCATGATCAGTTATTCAGGTTTCCAACTGAAGGGATGTTGAGATACTCTTCAGTTCTTGTCTATATGTTTTTATTTTACGAATCATAAATGTTCCCCTGTGCACTTCAGAAGTTAAAACAGGAAGGAATCCCACAGTCAGTGAAATCATGGACCTCATTGGTGAGGAAACATTCAATAGAGTACAACTTTAAGGACTTCATTGATCAATTAATTCATCCAGTTGTTTGTATGCTGAACAGTAGCACAAAGCCAAGGATCAATGAATAAATTCAGAAGGTCTCGCACCTATCTGATCAAGCTAAGATAGGGGGATTGGTATTTATACCAAAACCATAAAGAGATAAGAGTATATGGATGTGAGATGCCTCCTTACAGATTGCCCAAATACCTCCCTATGAGGATTTTTTCACTAGAGTATATAAGGAAAATGGTGAATTCATATGATGTTCACTTCATTGCAACAAAGAATAAATCCCAACTCAGAATCAAAACCCAGGTTGGAACTTTCATTTGCAACAACAGATCAACAAGAGAAGAAGAAGATAGCCTCTTGAAACAAATGAGTTTTCCTTCGAGTTTCACTTGGGCATATGACCCATTTGGTGTCATTTCTGAACTCAGAATCAAACAAAGGATCACTCATTATGTTCACACACACACACACACACACACACAGAGGCCAGAGGTGGAAATTTACATGCACCAGGCAGAGTGGAGGGATAACACATTACAAGAACCAGAGGAGCAGCCTATCTCTATAACCATTTCATAGACTAATACACCCCAAAAGAAAGTAGAGAAGAGATCAAGGAAGGAGTTTTCTCCTCTAGTCATAGAGGTATCAACTAAGGATTTTCAGGTGTATAGAAAGAGGGATAAAACCAGTCACACAACATATTTTCTCAAGGAGGGAGAAATATAGTCCAACATAGTCTTGGAGGGACCACACTCTTCAACCCATTCATACATTATATTTACAGGTTCTCCATCATCAACTGTATCTCAAAGAAACCCAGATACTACTCTGACAGCTGAATCAACTCATGGGAAAAAAGAGTCAAACATTTTTGACAAATACAAATAGATCAAGCAAAGGAATGAGCTCCTCAAAAAAATCACACACTCTCAATTCTGGAAGCATACCTCCACTTCTCAACACAAATTGTTGTAAACTTTTGACAAAAAAAGAGGAAGAATGAAAATTGAATTCTTACAAGCACAAGTTCCCCATCCAAGAAAAACTGCAGATTACAAAACTACTGCCTTTGAATTTGATGTAAAATATGTCCATCTAGTGGACCAGATGGATATGCATAGATAGACTGGAGAAATGATATTCTCAACTTTGACAAATACCTCAATGACTGCTTCTAAGTTACATGTATCCTTAAACAATATCCAGTCCCAATTAAATCTGGAGAATATATTTTCTTTGGCCAAGGATAACAAAATAAAATCATTAGAAGAATTGGTTCTTAAAATTGGGTATGATCCAACAAATGTAAAAGCAATAGAGGAGTTGTTAAAAAATAAGAATGCTGATATAACATCTCTTAGAAAGCAACTGAATCTTCCAGCTACATAAGATTCACATACCAAAGAAGTGGCTGAGACTGAAAGCCACAAATAAGAGATGTTAAAGTTAATCATGGAACAAAATGCACAAATAAGGGAAATGGAAGAAGAAATGGACAAGTTGATAAAAGAAAAGGAGAAAAATGTGCAGCTGGCCATGATACCACTAGAGGTAGTCCATATGATAGGAATCAAAATAGCAGAAGTGTCCACATCAGTAGAAATTCCAGCAACAATCCCATCAATAATCCTAGTACAAGTCTCAAATGCATCTCACAAACTTGTAAAATCCATGGAAGATATGTCCATACAAGGGGAAGAAATCAGAAAATTACAGGAAGAGGTAAAGACATTGAAAGAATTTAAATCATTGTTTCCGTCTGTTGAGCACTCAACAAACCCTAAAAAATCTATGAACATTTTCTTTTTTGGGTACCACTTAATCTTCTTCGTCGACTATCTGCACGAATTGATGACCCAAAGCTTCCCCGACTCACTTGAGAAATACGACATCGACGAAATATAAAGGTGGTGAAAATCATTTGGAGAGTCAAAGTAGCCGAGTACTGACCTTCATCGGTGTCAGCCGATGAAAGCGTTTATTTCCCACAAACAACCTCAGGAAGGATTTCGTCGAAGGTCGATCCATTCGGTTTCGGCAGAAAAAAGATAATAGTGAGCACTACGCCAAAGTAATGAGCAACATCGCCAACCTCCGACCTTGATATTTTTTAGCTGTCGAAGACATTATAATGTGTTAACCTACGAATAAAAAAAACTTTACCTTTTTTCCAATACCACCCGATGTTGGCACCCGTAGTATCTAGTTTTAGTATGTTCGATGCGAGAGGGGTCCCAAGTAAGATCCTTATTTATCAATGAATTCCTTTTATAACTAAATGTTTTTAATTATCCGGGGTCAATAATGCCATGTAAGAATCAATTGATGCTAGAAATTTTACAAAAGGAAACATATCAAAAAATTACAATGCCACAATAATGATTACAAGATCTAATAATTTGTGCAACCTAATGATTTATGATGAGAAAACACGGTCAATTTCCCCCTTTGCATCCATAAGAAAGCATAATACATTCAAAAAACTCCTGATACTTAATATTAAAAGGGTCCTGCCAAATCCGCGTCACATACAACTAAGCCATGTCAACACCACGACCAACTGGCCCGGTGACATTAAAAAGATGATTTTTTTTACAACAGAAGAGAAAAAGGGGATTTTGTCCAAGAATCACCTAGGAGAAGTGCAAGGCACAAGATCACCCACTATGCCTTTCCTTGAGTTACTACTTACGCCTTGCACTGTGTTCTTCTCTCCCGCCGTTCGTTGTGCGTCACGTAGCTGCACAATTGTATCTTATGCTTCCTGCAGTTGCCTCTGTAGCCAAACCGTGTTTCCTACACGACTCGAAGAGGATGGTATCTCCTGATATTTCACCGCTAACTAACGTTGTAGCTCTCTGTTCACTTGGTNTCTCTTTCACCTCCTTTTCCCCTAATTAGCTTACATTCTCTTGAGTTCTGATATGGTGAATTTGTATTTGTGAAGTCATGAATAGATGTTCCCCTTCCTCAGCGGAAGCCTGAGTGGTCACGTTGTTTCATAATGGGATCCCCTTTCAATAAGGGGGTGGGGTCTACAAAGTAGTCGGAGTGTCAGGTTCGAGCCCCAGCGTGCCTGGGATTCTTTTTTGTTACCCTCCCATGTTCTTGAAAGTCCAACAAGGGGTGCAGGTCTTGGCATGGAGACAGTGTCAGCATTTCCTGTGAAGCTCGAGGTGAAAAAGGATATGTCTAACAGAGGTATGACAGGAACCATGTTTCCTCAGGAGCTGAAACCGCGGAGAAGAGGGAGGCCCAAAAAGGGTACGAAAAAGGGGGAGGAGGACCGCCTCTCGGCTGAGCTAGGCATACGTTTAGTCAATGAGGATCCCATGATGTTTACCCACTGGTAGGTTCCAGTTGGGATTACCAGTAGGGAAGGTCGAAGGGGAAAAGGAGGTGAAAGAGAACTGGGTTCTCCAGATGAGAGTTCTACTCAACATCTATGAATTTAGCCATTAATTTCAGTTGAATTTTAGATTATAAATAGAGACATCGACCGATTAGTGAAGGGTCGATGGTTGTTGTAAGAACTATTTCTTTTTTGGTTTGTTGATAATTATTTTGAGACTTCTATGAATTGAGAAGTCCTCCTGGACCAAAGACAAGCTATTTTCATTAGATGTATGTGATTGGAGTTGGAGAATAATTACTTCCTATCCTGTTCCATGAATGATACAGTAATTGAGTAAGAGCAAATCGATTCTGTTGTCAAGTTATCTGGTGCAGTGTTTTGATGTTCTTTTCTCTAATGATGAAGATAAATCATTGTGTTGTTATGTAATGAATGTTATGGTAGATGAATTATTTTGCTTTCCATGATATTGGTTACATATGTGTTTTTCTTTCTGTTAGTTAGATTCTCAGGCAATAATTGGATGCTCATTTGGTTAATGTATTATTACTAGGCCCTTTGGTATATAATTACTGTCTGCTCATTTGAGCAGCGGGTTATCCCAAGTCAACCCCTTACCAGTAGTTGAAATTCAATCCTGTTGCTTGCCAAGTTGGATTATGCTGGCTTGTGTCTCTTAGAGCAGACCCACTCAAGAGAAAATACAGAAAATAACGGTCGTACCTGAAGGGAGAACCTTCACAGGAAAACACAAATCCCATCGATAAATTGGCCGGATTGCAAGATCTGGAGAGCCATTCCATCTCAAACACTGCAGAGTCTAATTGGGCCTTGGTGGTGGGTTTGGTTCTTGCTGTTGAATCAAGGGATCTAAGACCCATCAACAAAATTTGTGCTAGAAGGAGGGCCTGAGAATGAATGGCTGAATATATAACTTATATAACTTTTTGAACAACCTACAGATTCGTAACGGTCCACATGCATGGCTATTCATGCAATAGACAACCCACGCTTACTGAGTACTCCCGAAGAGGGTAACTCACCCAAGTCCAAGGAAGAACCTTTTCACCCTGAAATACCCTATGCCCTCCCTCACGAGGAAGTGAATCAATTCAGGATAATCACCAGAGCCTATGCCCGATAGATCGACGCATTGTCCTTAACTCCCATCCTCCCTCGGAGAAAAAAACAAAGAAGATCGATGGTTAGCACTCCTGATGAAGTTTTCGTACACTCCGTTGAATACTTAATAGACTTTGCGATCACCGAAATCCAAGAACCTCTTTATCTCATCCCCGAAACGCTCGCCGACGACATCCCTGAGCCTGACGACTTTTAAGAAGAAGAAGAGCTTGACCCCGACTCTGAAGATATGGAAGGGAACAACGGTCGTGAGGAGGAAAGAGAAGTTCCACTTCAAGACAACCAACCTTGGTTGGATGGAGACATTGTGGCCATCCCTAGACGAGTACACAATCTTCCTCGACACCCGAAAAAGATGCTCCCCAAGTATGACCCTGAAACTTAAGGATTTCCTGAAGACCATATCAAGAAATTCATACTTGCGATCAGAATTATGAACGTTCAACATGAAGACGTAGTATGTATACTTTTTCCCCACACATTTGAAAACTCTGCTTCCACGTGGTATTTTAATTTGCCAATAGGATCTATAACTAGCTGGACTAAATTCCAAAAGGATTTTCTAGACAAATTTGAGGAAGAAACTACTACAGGAGCCCTGATGGATGAGTTATTCGCAACCACCATGAAACTAAAAGAAAGGGTCAATGATTTCAATCAAATATTCATGACCTCTTAAACAAGTTCCAACCCATGGCGAAACCCACTCAAGAATCATAGATTGAGGTTTATGCCAACGCGGTTCCGGCTTCTATTTTTGTATTTGTAAAAAGATCTGCCAAGCAAACCCTCGCGGAGAATTTCGAAGAGGCCAAGATAACATAATTTCAGATGAAAGGATGTAAATAAGGCCAAGCCTCTCTAGTAATAAAATAAAGTCAACCCCCTCCTAGGAGAGGACTCCTTTTGACTAGACCGTTGGGGAAACTGGATGAACAAGCCCCCAATAAAGGTAATGGAGATATAGAAGATCTGCCGTGCATGGTCAATAAACTATCAAATGAGATTATAGACATGAAAATAAGCACGAGGGAAGGAAACCAAGGCCAAAGACCCTATAAGACTTTCTTTAAAAGAAACTATTCTTTCAAAGCAATTGAGCATCCCCTAGCCAACCTAAAAATTGACCTAGGGAATGTTGCGTCTGATTCTTTCTGCACCTATCACCAGGAGAACCATTTTGAAAGAGAATTCCCTCAATGGGTCCATGCCATGAATTTAATGGCCAATCATTTTCTGGACGAAGTCTCACTGACCGAACAGTCAAGCAGTTCGGCCATTAATATTGTCGATCAGGAAGAAGTTGATTGACCACGAGACACAACCATGTTGATGTGGGATCCTGATGTAATTGCATATTTGGATGATCTGTTTGAGTCTCAATAAAAACCCACAGAATTTTTGGTAGCACAGACGCATAGTAAAGGTCAACCCAGCTCGAAAAATGCCGACGCCGCCTAGGCCCCGTGAGGTAAGTTAACTCCTGATCATATGAAAATACCTTTCTCTCTCAGCGAAAAGCCTATAAGAATCCATACCAAGGAATTTCCCAAGATGGATTACAATGTAGTCGAAGATTTGAAAAAGTTGAAGGATAATATCTCGGTTATGGATATATGTAGGATTCCTTAGCAGAAAGACTTTCTATTGAAAGCCCTGAGCTTGGTAGAAGACCTGACTACATGCAACGACCGGAAGAAAGATATACCCTAGACAGATTGGCAAGCAAGGAAACCATAAATACCTACTCAGAAGGTAGTAAGGAAATCCTTTTGTATCACCTTTCCTTTTAACGTTCAAAGTTTTTAACAGGAATCTTCATAATTGCCTGGTAGATTCTGGGGCATCCTCTAATGTAATGCCCTTGGCCGTTTGTAAGAAACTGGGTGTTGTCCCTCTCAGAAGTGATAATCATGTCATACAACTAGACAGAACCCAAGTCAACTTTATGGGAGAACTCAAAGATGTAATGATCAGGATAGCGACGCATCCTAATTTCGTGCAAATAATTGACACCATTGTAGTAGAAATCCCAGAGGCATATGGACTACTGCTGAGTCGTGACTAGTCCGAAAAGATGAATGGATATTTTAGTACAGATTGGGCACACCTTTGGTTACCACTAAATGGATACAAGAGCATGATCAAAATCGACAGAGAAAGATATCTGAAGCATACGAACACAAACCTAGAAACCCCGAATGAACCCACGTCTACCGATTTCCCGATATTGGGAAATTACTCCTGTGATTCCCACTTCGGGGACTTTGCTCCTCTAATGTCATATTTTCCTATTACCCAAAACTCCAAAATAAGCTTTCAAGAGGAACCACCGATGCCGATAGAGAACACTCTCTTTTTCAAAAATCCTACGATTGAGCTTATGGGACGAGAGATCGATAAGCAAGAAATTGGTATAGAACGAAGAAAGGGAGATTACCTTCCATAGCTTTGGACCCTCTTCTTTGATGGATATAAATCACAATAAGGGTTGGGAGTAGGGTGTATCCTTATCAATCCTAAAGGATGATGTTATTTCCTATCCTGTAGGCTAGAATTCGAATGTACCAACAATACTGTCGAGTATGAATCTCTAGTGCAAGTATTAAAGAAGGCCATAGATCTAGGTGTCAAGGAATTGAAGGTTTTTGGGGATTGTGAGATCATTGTTAGACAAGTAAGGAATACTATTCATTCTAATTCGCCTCATTTTAAGAACTACTAGCAAGAGGTGCATAGGCTAATAGAGCGCTTTGACACTTTCAATATTATCGCAATCTTGAGAGAAAAGAACATTCTTGCCGAATCCTTGGCCACAACCGCTTCCTGACTTTCTCTTTTAGAAGACTATGAAGCCTCCCAATTCATTGTGGAGCTTCTCTACAAACCATCGGTGCCGAACAATATTTCCAATTGGAAAGTCTTTGAAGGTGACGAGAAAATCATAAAATTCTTGACCAACCAAGACAATTTCAAAGACCTAGCCATAAATGATGAGGAGTTCCGAGAGAAAACAACTGAAACTAATCCCCAAACAAGACAAGATGTTGGAAATCTGAAGGCTCACACAATCCCAAAGGGGGTAGTTAATATAGAAAGTCTGTTTGATCTAAAGGATCATTTTAAAGGACCCAAAAATGCGAAGACTGGTAGCTCTTGCCCCCTCCATGAAACTGTGAATCTTGAGACTCCAGAGAACCCGAAGAATGTTAATCTCGACAAAAATGTGTCTAAGGAAGAGAGGAAAGACTACCTCAAACTATTTAGACAATATTAGGATGTCTTCGCATGGTCCTACAAGGATTTGAAAACGTACGATACCTACATTATTCAGCACACCATCCCATTGAAACCCGAAATGAAACCTTTCTAGTAAAATCTCTGGAAGTATCACCCATCCCTAGAGCCTCTCATGTACCAAGAATTAAGGAAGCTTCTAGATGCGAGGATAATTTTTTAGGCCAGACATTTTTCCTGGGTGGAAAATACCGTTCCGGTAAGGAAAAAGTAGGGCGAAATACGACTATGCGTAGATTTTCGGAACCTCAATAGAGCTTCAGAGAAGGACAATTAACCGGTCCCGTCGATGGAGAAAATCCTGCAGACTGTGTCAGGCTTGGATATTTTTTCCTTACTAGATGGTTTCTCAGGCTACAACCAAGTGTTGGTTTCAGAGAAACACCATTTAAAGACCACCTTTTGAACCAAATGGGGAACCTTCGCTTATAAACGCATGCCTTTTGGGTTAATCAATGCAGGAGCAACCTTCCAAAGGGACACAGACGTGGATTTTCGGGGGCTTATCAATAGGTGCATGGTAGTATATTTATATGACATAATAGTGTATTCGAAGAATAGGGAAGAACACATCCAACACTTAACTCAGATTTTCGAAAGGTGCCAAAAATACGGTATATTGCTAAATCCTAAGAAAGCCATCTTTGGTGTAGAGGAAGGTAAGCTGTTAGGTCATATTATATCTCAAGCAGGTATCTGCATATATCTAGAACGAATTAAGGTCATAGCTCAACTCCCGTTACCCCATAACAAGAAAGCCATGCAGTCCTTTTTCCTACAAATCAACTTTGTGAGGAAATTCACCCCCGATTTCGCCAAAATTATCAAACCCTTGCAAAAGATGATTCACAAGGATGCCTATTTCAAGTGGGATGATGAGCAAAAAGACACTTTCAACAATATCAAAGCCACCATATCCCGGACTTCGGTGTTGCGAAGTCCTGATTTTAATAGAGACTTTTCCCTTTATACTTTTGCTTCCAACCAATCGCCAGCGACGGTTTTGACCCAGAAAGATGATGACAACAATGAAGCTCCAGTGTCCTTTATGAGTAATAATATTCAAGGAGTCGATATCAATTATCCCACCATAGATAAAAAGGCCTACGCAGTCTACAAGGCAGTAAAAAATTTCAGGTCCTACATTCTCAAAAACCACACTAAGGTGATTGTGCCGCACCTTGTGGTCCGATCGCTATTTACCCAACAAGAAATGGGGGAGAGAAGGGGGAACTGGATGGAAGTAGTCCAGGAATTTGATCTAGATATAAAACCTTCCAAGCTAGTAAAAGGACAAGGTCTGTGTAAACTCGCAGTCGAAGCCCAGGATCAAGCAAATGAAGATTCTGGATGGGAAAATGAAATGGCACTATGGTGAAATGAAGTAGCATACATCTCCCCAATACAAGACTCTTGGTACAAGTATTTGACTTATGTTTTGCATCACGGGGCTTGTCTCGAGAACCTCAACCCTAAGTGAAGGAGAACCCTAAGATTGAAATCTTCACAGTATCATCTTATAAATTTGGTACTCTTCTGTATCAACTATGATAGGGTATTATTGAGATGTCTCGAATGAGAAGACATTGACAAGGTGCTGACAAAACTCCATGACAGTCCCGCCGTAGGACACTTTGCAGGAAACACTATCTCCCACAGGATTTCAAGAGCCGGCTATTACTGGCCCACCTTGTTTAAAGACGATCACACTCATGCTAGGAACTATAAGACTTGTCAATTAAGTACCGAAAAGGATAAAAGAGCAGCAATCCCACTTCAGCCCATGACTGTCTCCAGGCCTTTTGAGCAGGGTTGGATATCATAGGAGAAATTACTCCTAGTTCTTCAAAAATCCACAAGTACATTCTTACTACTACCGACTATTTCACCATATGGGTAGAGACCATTCCTCTGACTCATGTAAATGAGAAGGTAGTGATCCAATTTATAGAACAACATTTGATCACAAGGTTTGGCATCCCCTCTGTTCTGTTCATTGATAATGCAGCCTACTTTTCTTCTACCCTATTAACTGAGTTTTCTATGGATAAAGGAATTATAATCAAATACTCTGCAAACTACTACCCACAGGGGAATGGTGTGGCATAATCGACTAATAAAAACCTGGTAAGGATACTAAAAAAAATGGTTACAGATAACCAGAGAAATTGGCATAATCAACTTCATAATGCCCTATGGGCCGATAGGGTCACACCCAAAGAAGCCATAGGAAATTACCCATACTTCTTATTCTACGGGCAATAAGCTATCCTCCCGAACAGGCTCTATCTACCATCTCTTCAATTTTCCCAAGACTCCCAGGAAGAACCCTCGTCGGCCATGCAATAGAGAATCGACACTCTACTCATGTTGGAGGAAGAGAGAGAAAAGGCTAAGTCAAAATTCCTAGCTCACCAACAGATAGTGAAACGATGGTTTGATAAGGATAAGGCTAAAGAAAAGACCTTCGAGGTAGGAGACTTAGTGCTTAAGTGGGACAAAGAAAATGAACCTAAGGGAAAACACTCTAAGTTTCAAAGCCTATGGCTTGGACCCTTCCAAGTAGTCGAGAGAATCAGGGTAGGTACCTATCTATTGAAAAACTCGGGGGGAGGAACTTGATTCCCTCCCAGTAAATGGCCAAGCCCTAAAATGATACATTCATT
>SNQJ01S0041736.1:48266-81939 GCA_010110895.2 Picea sitchensis
ATATATTGTAATATATGTAGATATGAATAAATTGCATGCGGGAAGCAAAGAGGAATCAGAGATTTTGCATTCGCCCAGTGAATCGCCATTTGTTGAGCACTCAACACACCCTAAAAAATCTATGAACATTTTCTTTTTTGGGTACCACTTACTCTTCTTCATCAATTGTTTGCACGAATCGACGACCCAAATCTTCCCCGATTCACTTGAGAAATCCGACAGCAGCGAAAGATAAAGGTTGTGAGAATCATTTGGAAAGTCAAAGTAGCCAAGTACCGACCTTCATTGGCGTCGGCTGATGGAATCATTTATTTCCCACTAACAACCTCAGGAAGGATTTCGTCGAAGGTCGATCGATTCAGTTTCGACAGAAAAATGATAATAATGAACATGGAGCCAAAGTAAGGAGCAACATCTCCGACCTCTGACCCCGATATTTTTTAGGCATCGAAGACATTATAATGTGTTAACTTGTGAATAAAAAAAACTTTACCTTTTTTCCAATACCACCCGATGTCGGCACCCGTAGTATCTAGTTTTAGTATTTTCGACACGAGCGAGGTCCCAAGTAAGATCCTTATTTATGAATGAATGCCTTTTATAGCTAAATGTTTTTAATGATCTGGGGTCAATAACGCCATGTAAGCATAAATTGATACCATAAATTTTACAAAAACAAACATATCAACAAAACCATAGTGCCACAATAACGATTACAAGATCTAATAATTTGTGCAACCTAATTATTTATGATGCGAAAACACAATGAATTTTCCCCTTTGAATCCATAAGAAAGCATAATACATTCAAAATACTCCCGATACTTAGTATTAAATGGGTCCCGCCAAATCTACGCATACAACTAAGCCACGTCAACACCACGACCAACCGACCCGGTGGCAGTAAAAAGATGAATTTCTTTACAAAAGAAGAGCAAACGGAGATTTTGTCCAAGCATCACCCAAGAGAAGTGCAAGGCACAAGATCGCCCACTATGCATTTCCCTGAGTTACTACTCATGCCTTGCATTGTGTTCTTCTCTCCCATCATCCATTGTTCCTCACACAACTGCATAATTGTATCTTGTGCTTCCTAAAGCCACCTATGCAGCCAAACCTTGCTTCCTACACGACCCGATGACGACCATATTTCTTGATATTTCACCACTAACTGACGCCACAACTTTCTGTTCTCTTGGTAGAGTTTGGATATCTTCTATTTAGCCCGTTCTAACTGATGAACATAACTCTCATCAGAAGAACCGATTCTCTTTCACCTCCTTTTCCCCTCTGGCCTTCCCTACCGGTAGTCCCAACTGGCACCAACCAGTGGGTAAACCTCATGGGCTCCTCAACGAATGAATGCATGCCTAGCTCATCTGAGAGGCGGTCCTCCTCCCCCTTTTTTCGTACCCTTTTTGGGCCTCCCTCTTCTCCGCAGTTTCGGCTCCTCAGGAAACACGATTCTTGTCATACCTCTATTAGACGTATCCTTTTTCACCCCGAGATTCATAGGAGATGCTGATACCGTCTCCATGCCAATACCTACACCCCTTTTTGGACTTTCAATAACATGGGAGAATAACAAAAAATAATCCCAGGAACGCTAGGGATTGGACCTGGCACTCCGACTACTCCGTAGACCCCGCCGCCTGTTGAAAGGGGATCCAATTATGAAACAATGTGACAACTCGAGCATCCGTAGAGGATGGGGAACATCTATACAGGACTTCACCAAGACAAATTCTCCATACCAGAACTCAAGAGAATGTAAGCTCGACATGAGCGTAAGTTTTCCCCAGAACTCCCCGAATTTATAGAAAAAACTGAGGAGCGAAAGAGAGTGTGCCAATAAGACACTCGCACCCCACGACATGGTGATTAAAGACTCGACACACCATAGTTGTTCAGCGGATGCAATCCAAAGCATGCAAACGCTGCCAAACAAAGTTACAGGCAACGTCCGGTACGATCCTCCCGACCTTGCTCTAGACCTCCATTATTCGACTAATGATGTTTTACACGCTTGATAATACGGATTCTGGAAGCATTTAACGGATTTCCTTTTATGGTGTCCAACCCTTTGGGAAGTATACACTCCCATGCTCACCTTCGACGTCTCTTTTGGGCACCAAAGGTCAAATAAATAATATGACTATTTAAAACGTTCGTGATGCTATACTTGATTTTCCACCCCATGATGCGCTGACATAATTCCTTTTAACGAAAGGAGAAATGGCTTCAACCAAGTCATCACAAGTCATTTGAAGGAGTGACTGAGATCAAGTAAGTATTAAATGAATGAAACTAGTGGGCTACATAGGTACGTATTATTCTTTTCAATTTATTTACGTCTTATCAAAAATTGCTTTGAAATCACTAAACTCCATTGTCTTAATTGTAGGAAAGAAACCTCCTCGATTACCAAACAAAGTTCATCCTATGATTTCGCTGAAGGATTCGAAAAGAACAAAGAAGCTGAATCATCGATGCAATAAAGGTTTCTGGGATCTCCGAGTATGGTGTCCCCGATCAGTTATCGACTCAAGACACCCACCGAATGAGACTTGCTGTGGGCTGAAAGATGTGCGAAGATAGCCAATACGAAGCTAAGATGAGTATAACTATTTGTGAAATACCCGATCAAAGCTCGGACTATGTTGTAACTACTAAAATCTAGTTTGGTGAAGCTCCGAATGCATGCAGTCTATATCAGAGGAGTATACGTAGCCCTAATGGAACAACGCAGAGTCCCATGGGCTCAAACCTGCGAAGATATGTTGTCCTGAGTATGAAAGAAGTCATCCTTTTCAAGAAATATCCTGGATGGACTATCTAAGAAACTGTTGGATGACCATGTCGTGTGGATATTTTTGTTTGGTCCGAACTGTATTTAGCTTTCAATTTCGGTTGAATTTTAGATTATAAATAGAGACATCGACTGATTAGTGAAGGGTCGATGGTTGTTGTAAGAACTATTTCTTTTTTGGTTTGTTGATAATTATTTTGAGACTGCTATGAATTGAGAAGTCCTTCTGGACCAAAGATAAGCTATTTTCATCAGATGTATGTGATTGGAGTTGGAGAAGAATTACTTCCTATCCTATTCCACGAATGATATAGTAAATGAGTAAGAGAAAATCGATTTTGTTGTCAAGTTATCTGGTGCAATGTTTTGATGTTCTTTTCTCTAATGATGAAGATAAATCGTTGTGTTGTTATGTAATGAATGTTATGGTAGATGAATTATTTTTCTTTCCATGATATTGGTTACATATTTTTTTTTCTTTCTTTTAGTTAGATTCTCAGGCAGTAATTGGATGCTCATTTGGTTAATGTATTATTACTAGGCCCTTTGGTATATAATTACTATCTGCACGTTTGAGAAGCGGGTTATCCCAAGCTCAACCCCTTCCCAGTAGTTGAAATTCAATCCTGTTGCTTGCCAAGTTGGCTTATGATGGCTTGCATCTCTCAAACCAGCCCCACTCAAGAGAAAATGCAGAAAATAACGGTCCTACCTGAAGGGATAACCTTCAAAAGAAAACACAAATCCCATCGATAAATTGGACTAATCGCAAGATCTGAAGAACCATTCCACCTCAAACGCTGGAGAGTCTAATTGGGCCTCGGTGGCAGGTTTGGTTTTTTCTATTGAATCAAGGGATTTAAGACTGATCAACATTTTCCAATCACTAGGAAGAGATGCATAAGTCTTAGAGGCTCAGTCAACAGTTACAACAATTAGGGAAATGCACTGCCATGTAAAATAACTTAGCCCAAGTTAAGGAAAACATATGGATAGATATCAACAAATCCATGTCAGAAATATGGCCCTCCATACAGATCATTTTTTAGGAACATGAATTAGTACAGAAAGTCAGGGGAGCAATTGAAATCATCAAGGAAGAACTGGGAGAAAGACCCACAGAGGCCACTGAACTTATCATACTTCTAAACTCCAAAAATAAACAAGATCTAGAAGAATTGGAGATTGAGGATAGAACTGAAACCATCCTTGAGATCAAGAAGGTTCTGACCAAGAAAGGCTTAATGTTGCAGCTGGAAAAAAAATCTCAAGTGATGGACATAGGTGTGCAGAGGTTCTTCAGTAATTTTGAGGTGCTACACAAGAAAGGGCTTCCTGGATTGTTAGTACTGAATGACAAATTGATCACTCTTCCTGATTACAAACAAAAATTGAGCACAGTGGAAAAGGATAGTTCAAATTTTGCAGGGATACACAGAATCATTACTGGTAAAGATTTCTTGGAGACACTATAGTTATACTTAAGCATTCAACATGAAATCAAGCATATATTCATCACTAATCCTACCTTTTCCAAATACACAGAGATGGATGAAATATACAAGAAATTACTCAAGATTTCCATCTCAAGTAAAAAGAGGTGGGGATATCTATGCACATTACTTGAGTAAATAATTTTTTGTTTGTTCTAGTCAACATGGAGAAACATCTATGATGCAAGAGCATTGCCAACAAAGCACACACAAAAGAGGAAGGACAGTTGGATATGCACCAACGCACATTTTGAGAATATTTTGAATTTGAAAGGATAAAACATTAATGTAATATCTGGAAAAGACATGTTTTCTTTTATGGTTTGGAGATTGTAACATAGATCTTGAGCAGTTTCTCTCATCTGATTGTTGGAGGCATTTATTGTAATAAATGTAAAGTAGTTGTAGACTTTATTTTGATTTGATAGCTTAGAGCTGTAGGAGGGAAAACTCTAGAAAGCTCCCTCGTATGTATTGTATTGTAATATTATTCTCATTGTAATTGTAAGAGCTCTAGAAGCAAGAAGAATATGAGAGCAGGGCAGAAGATAGACTGTAGAAGATTGTACAAGTAGATAGTTGTTGCTATAGAACCCATGTACAAATGCACTTGGATTAATATAAGAAATCTTTGATCCAAACTCATGGTGTTATGAATTCTGTTTACATCTATTCAATGGTATGTTTACAGTTTGCTTATATGCTCTTCTATGCATTTGTTTCAATGTTGTGTGTATGTATGATTTCATGTTGAATGTATGAAGTCTATGAGAGGAAGAGTATGAGTTTCAATTGTTTCTCGTCCTGAGAATTCCTGCAAGGAGTGCAGCAAGGGTTCGCAAGGAGTGCGTTGACAAGTTCTAAGTCTTACCTCAGAAAAGCTCAGGAGAGATACCGTTGTTCTCATACCAATAGGAGTGAAAGTATAGCACAGAGCCATGCAAGGTGTGCATAGCCGAGTTGGAGTCTTAAACTTTTCCAACCGAGTGAGTGGTTGAAGAGATACTGTCACAAGGAGTGTGCAGAGTTGGAGAGTTCAAATAATCAATGATTATCATGAAGTCGCAAGGAGTGTGGGCAGGATCCCTTGGATTCCTTGAGTTTGCAGTAAGAACTAAGCTCAGGAAGGATAGAGACTTTGAAGAGTTTGAAGGAAGGATGAGGTTTGTAGTCACCTCGCAAAAATCAAGTTCAGAAGGAGGTGCCGATTTATTTGGTTAGGAGCATCAAGAACTTGAACGAATGGTTACAATTATCAGAGGGAGAACTACCGATTCGCCATGGACCGTTAGATCCAGTGGGTCAGTGGAGAAGTTAAGGCCGAGTGTCTAACAACACTCTCAAGCTCAAGAGGAATCATCATCATTAAATCTTGATCAATGGGAGTCGTTGATCTAGTTCTTTGAAGTTCGGCATTTCGGAATTCAGGAGTGCGGAGAAAGTTGTGACGTGAAGTCAAGAGTCGCAAAATCCCGATTCGCTAAATCCCGATGGGATCTGGGCCATCAAATCATATAAGGATCTGGATCGTCGATCTGTAGCAAAGAAATCACGAGTTTAGACTTTGGGAAAGGGAGAATAAGTTTCATCGTGAACTCACAAGTTGCGAAATCCCGATGCGCTCAGAGGTGGACCCCAAGACGTGACTGAGGTCACATGGTTAAGGCATAAGGGAGGAGCTATTTAAAGGTCCATTAGCCTATTTCATGGTTTCGAGAGTCAAAGGATTCAGAAGAGCTCGACAATGGGAATCACGAAGTCATGAAACCTGAAACACCTTTTCGAGTAAAGGTTGTGGTCACATGGAGTGGAGGTTCGTGCCTTGTGCTTATTTTCACATGCATAAACCCTAGAAGGACCTGTGGTTACATGTGTGAAGGTTCCAACTAGGAATCAAGGAGCCATTTCGGTTCAAGGGAGATTTAGAATGATCCCTAGACCGAGAGGTCATGCAGAACTTGTTGAGGTAGGGGGTTGCGTCAGGTGGTATCAGAGCATAGCTAGTAACTTTTTTTTTCTGTGAAGAGAGACAGAGGATAGTTGTGATTTAAATTTTTCATCGAATAGATTTAAATAATGCTACCAAGAAGACGTCAAGATATACCCATGCCCGATCCATCCTTGGAAAGGGAAATGTGAGAACTTCGTGTTCGATTGGATGCTATGGAGACAACACATAGACAAATAGTTGATGCTGGAGATGTCAGTGAATCCAAAAATGAGAATGAATCCAGACCCGAAGAAGAAGAAGTTCTAGCTGAAGATGTTGCAGAGGAATATCTATTCAAAGTTGTTGCAAGAATAGGGGCTAGAGAAAAAATGGACATCCCGATGTATGAAGGAAACTTAGATGTTGAGGAGCTGCTAGATTGGTTTAGAGCTATGGATAAATACTTTGACGATGAGGATATCGAAGAAGATAAGAAAGTAAAACATGCTGTCACTAGACTAACAGGGCATGCAACACTGTGTTGGGATGAACTGCTGGCTAACAAGCATTGCAAAGGAAAACAACAAATAAAAAACTGGGATAGGATGGTCGCAAAGATGAAATCCAAGCTTATACCCAGAGATTACCAAATTAATCTGTTTCGAAGAATGAAAAATTTGAGACAGAAGGGGATGACAATGAAGTAATACACTGAGGAGTTTTACAGACTCAACATCGGGTCAATTCATCATGAGAGTGATGATGAAAAATTTTCCAGATACATTAATGGCTTGAGATATGAAATTGAAGATGATATGAGCATGGTGACAATCAGAAATGTGGAAGATGCTTATCAAATTGCTTCAAAGGCAGAAGTAAAATTGGCTCGAAAGAAAGGTCAAAGGGGTAGAGGTAGAAGTCGAAGCCGAGGCAAAGTAATTTCCCAGGACAGAGTATAGAATCCCAAGGATGAAGAAAAGAAACCTCATAAGCACCCAAAAAGGGGAGGAAGTTCACAAGGAGGACAGTATGCCGATAGGAGCACTTTTCCGTGAGTCAGAGGAAGAGGAAGACGCAGAGGTGGTGAAATAAAGTGTTTTGTCTGTGGAAATATCGAACAAAAATCTTTTGAGTGTCCCGACAAAAGAAGAGATGGAGGAGGAGAAGCTCACATTTCGTAAGCATAGAGGCTAAATGTTGAGGCAGAAGACACATAAGGCGGAAGATCCTTAATGATGCGGAAAATTCTCTTGAAGCCAGAGAAAGAGATAGAGAATCTAGTCCAAAGGAACAATTTGTTCATAACTGCTTGCAAGACCAAGGATAGGGTATGCAAGGTAATTTTGGACAGTGGAAGTACAAATAATCTAGTATCCACAGAAATGGTGGAAAATATGGAATTGGAAACAGTTGCTCATCCGAGCCCATACAAGGTTTCGTGGTTGCAAAAAGGACATTAGGTAACAGACACTAAACAATGTTTAGTTGAATTTAAGATAGGGGGTTACAAAGATGATATTTTATGTGATGTTCTTCCCATGTATGTATTTCATCTTTTGTTGGGGAGACCATGGCAATATGACAAAAATGTTGTTCATGATGGAATAAAGAACACATACACCTTGGAGAAGAATGGTAGAACACATATGTTGTTGCCAATCGAAGACAAGATGATGAAAGAAGAAACAAGAAACAATATACTTCTCATGAGTGGGAATGAACTTCTGGATGAAATCAGGAAAGAAGAAGACATGCAGTTTGTTGTGGTGAGAAAACCTAGAGTCATTTTGACCAGTACTTCGATAGATGATCTACCAGAGGAAATTCAGGAAATGATGGAGGAATTTGCTGATATAGTGGTGGATGATTTACCTTGTTCATTTCCGCCCATCAGTAGTATAAGCCATCACATTGACCTTATACCATGAGCGAGTTTACCAAACAAAGAAACGTACATATTGACGTCGCAGGAGAATGAAGATGTTAAGAAGAAAGTCCAGGATTTGATGGACAAAGGGTTGGTTAGAGAAATCTTGAGTCCATATGCTGTTCCAACAATGTTAAGTCCAAAGAAGGTTGGTGGATGGAGAATGTGTACAGACTCAAGGGCTATAAACAAAATCACCATCAGGTATAGATTTCCTTTACCAAGAATGGATGACTTGATGGATTGCTTGAGTGGAGCAAAGTTTTTTTCAAAAATTGATTTGAAAAGAGGATATCATCAAATTAGAATGAGGGAACGTGATGAATGGAAGACAACATTCAAGACAAATGAAGGACTGTATGAATGTCTTTTCATGCTATTTGGTTTGATGAATGTGCCAACTACTTTTATGAGATTGATGAACGAAATCTTGAAAGATTTCATTGGAAAATGTTTAATTGTGTATCTTGATGATATACTGATCTTAAGTAAGACTGAAGAAGAAAATTTGAGACACCTAACTCTAGTGATGAGGAGGTTGTAGCAAGAGAAGTTGCTGATAAATCTGAAGAATTCATCTTTCATGGAGAAAGAGCTCATATATTTGGGTTTTGTAATCTCTTCAAGTGCGTTTAAGATGGATCTTGAGAAGGTAAAAGAAATCAAAGAATTGCCATCGCCAGGGAGTATCTTTGAAGTCAGAAGCTTCCATGGACTAGCCAGTTTTTACAGAAAGTTCATCATACATTTTAGTGGAATTTCTGCACCAATGATGGATACAGTCAAGAAAATACATAAATATTTTCATTGGACAAAGGAAGAAGAGAAAAGTTTCAAGTTGTTGAAGGAGAAGATATCTGGACAACTAGTTTTGTTTTTTCTAGATTTTAGTAAAACATTTCAAGTGAGATGTGATACGAGTGGATTTGTGATTGGAGAAGTATTAAGTCAAGACAATAGACCAGTTTCATACTTTAGTGAGAAGCTGAATGATGCCAAGATGAATTATTCCACGTATGATAAAGAGTTTTACATAAGCATACAAGAACTGAAGAAATGGAGGCACTACTTGGTTCCGAAAGAGTTCGTTTTGTATAGCGACAACCATGCTTTACAATTCATAACCAGACATGAAAAATTGAACCAGAAACATACAAAATGGGTTGAGTTTATGCAAAATTTTACTTTCGTTATAAAGCACATTTCTAGAACTGCTAACAAGGTTGCTGATGCATTAAGAAAGAAATGTTTGATTCTACAGGAGTTTCATGTGAAGACCTTAGGTTTTGATAGCCTTAAGTACATGTACAAAGATGTTTCATATTTCAAGGATGCTTATGAAGCATGCGAGAAGCCTGTTTTAAGAGATAGGAGCCAATGGATTGAATACTTAATTCAGGACAGATTATTATTCAAAGGAAATCAATTGTGTATCCTGAAGAGTTCTATGAGAGAGAATCTTCTAAAGGAAAAACATAGTGGAGGATTGGATGGACATTTCGGCCATGATAAAACATTTGCGTAACTGAACAGTTTGTATTATTGGCCAGGGATGAGGATGGATGTCAAGAATTTTGTGAAAAAATGTAGAATTTTCCAGCATGCAAAGGGGAAAAGACAGAATACATGATTGTATCAACCATTTCCAATACCATAGAGGTTGTAGGATGCGGTAAGCATGGATTTTGTGTTAGGACTGCCAAGGACACAAAGAGGTTGTGATTCCATATTTGTGGTAGTCGACAGATTTTCCAAAATGGCACATTTCATTCCATGTCAAAAAACCAGTGATGCAACACACATTGCAAGCTTGTTTTTCAAGGAAGTTGTTCAACTTCATGGTTTACCCAAGAGTATCGTTTCAGACAGAGATACCAAATTTGTTGGTCATTTCTGGAGGACACTATGGAAGAAGCCGAGGACATAATTATCTTTTCGCTCATCATATCACCCTCAGAAGGATGGACAGACTGAGGTAGTGAATCTAAGTTTAGGGGACTTGTTGAGGAGTTTAGTAGTTGAACATCACAGTCAGTGGGATCAGATTCTACCGCAAGAAGAATTTTCATATAATGACTCACCTAACTGGAGCACAGGACATGGTCCATTCCAAATAATGCATGGAATGTAGCTAGGAGGTGTATCTGAGTTGAGAGACTTAGAGCAGAATGAGTTTATAAGTGATAGATAAGAGGATTTTGCAGCAGAGATGCAAGATCTCCACAGTAAGATTAAATAGTAGTTGCAATATTCCAACCAAGAATATAAACACAGAGCAAATCAACACCAAAGAGAGCTTCCATTTGAAGTGGGAGACTTAATATTAGCACATCTAAGAAAGGAAATATTCCCAAGGGGAACGTATAATAAGCTAAACATGAAGAACATAGGGTCATGTAAAATCATGAGAAAATTTGAGGCAAATGCTTATGAGATAGAATTTCCAGATGGAGTTGGAATGTCACCCATATTCAATGTAGCAGATCTGTATCCTTACAGAGAAGATGAAGAAGGAGGACTAGAGGATAAAAAATAAGTACAATGAGTCAAACATATGCTTGTACCTGAAAATCCACAGATGGAAAAGATCATTGATCAAAGAGTTATCAAGAAGACCCAGAGAAAGACGTATTCTCAATACTTGGTAAAATGGAAATGACACCTGATTGAGGATTCCAGTTGGGAAAGTGAAGAGGAGATCCAAAAACATGGACAAACGATGCAGGAGCTCATGAACATGAGTCCATGAACTTTTCATCCAAAGGAGTATGATGTAGGAGCATCGCCAGCAAAGCAAGCACAAAAGTGGAAGGACAGTTGGATATGCACCAATGCACATTTTGAGAATGTTTTGAATTTGAAAGGATAAAAAATTAATGTAATATCTGGAAAATATATGTTTTCTTTTATGGTTTTGAGATTGTAACACAGATCTTGAGCGGTTGCTCTCATATGTTTGTTGGAGGAATTTATTGTAATAAATGTAAAGTAGTTGTAGACTTTATTTCGATTTGATATCTTAGAGTTGTAGAAGGGGAAACTCTAGAAAGCTCCCTCGTATGTACTGTATTGTAATATTATTCTCATTGTAATTGTAAGAGTTGTAGAAGCAAGAAGAATAGGAGATAAGGGCAGAAGATAGATTGTAGAAGATTGTATAAGTAGATAGTTGTTGCTATAGAACCCATGTACAGATGCACTTGGATTAATATAAGAAAGCTTTGATCCAAACTCATGGTGTTATGAATTCTGTTTACATCTATTGAATGGTATGTTTACAGTTTTCTTATATGCTCTACTATGCATTTGTTTCAATGTTGTGTGTATGTACGATTTCATGTTGAATGTATGAAGTCTGTGAGAGGAAGAATATGAGTTTCAATTGTTTCTCGTCTCGAGAATTCCTGCAAGGAGTGCAACAAGGGTTCGCAAGGACTGCGTTGACAAGTTCTAAGTCCTACCTCAGAAAAGCTCAGGATATATACTCTTGTTCTCATACCAGCAAGAGTGCAAGTAGAGCACAAAGCCATGCAAGGTGTGAGTAGGTTAGTTGGTGTCTTAGAATTTTCCAACCCAGTGAGTGGTTGAAGAGATATTGTCGCAAGGAGTGCGTAGAGTTAGAGAGTTCATATAATCAGACATTATCGTGAAGTCGCAAGGAGTGCGGGCATGATCCCTTGGATTCCTTGAGTTTGCAGCAGGAACTAAGATAAGGAAGGATAGAGACTTCGAAGAGTTCGAAGGAAGGATGAGGTTTTTAGTCGCCTTGTAGAAATCATGTTCAAAAGGAGGCACCGAGTTATTCAGTCATGAGCATCAATAACTCGAACATATCGTTGAAATTCTTGGAGGGATAACTACCGATTCACCATGGACCATTAGATCCAGTGGGTCAGTGGAGAAGTTAAAGGTGAGTGTCTAACAACACTCATAAGATCAGGAGGAATTGTCATCGTTAGATCTGGATCAGCGGGAGTTGTTGATATAGTTCTTTGAAGTTTGACATTTCGGAATTTGGGAGTGTGGCAAAAGTTGTGCGTGAAGTCAAGAGTCGTGAAATCCCGATTCGCGAAATCCTGATGAGACTTGGGCCGTCAGATCATAGAAGGATCTGGACCGTCGATCCGTAGTGAAGAAGTCGTGAGTTTGGACTTTGGGAAAGGGATAAGAAGGTGCATTTGAACTCACAAGCCATGAAATCCCGATGTGCTCTGAGGTGGAGCCCAGGACGTGACTAAGGTCACATGGTTAAAGCATAAGGGAGGAGCTAGTTAAAGGTTCGTTAGCCCATTTCGGGGTTTTGGGAGTCAAAGTAGTCAGAAGAGCTCAACAATGGGAATCACGAAGTCATGAAACCCAAAACGCCTTTTCGAGTAAAGGTTGTGGTCATGTTAGTTGGTCACATGGAGTGGAGGTTCGCGCCTTGTGCTTGTTTGCGCATGTGTAAACCCTAGAAGGACCTGTGGTTACATGTGTGAAGGTTCCAGCTGGGAATCAAGGAGCCATTTCGGTTCAAGGAAGATTTAGAATGATCCTTAGAATGGGAGGTCACGCAGAACCTACTGAGGTAAGGCTGCTGCGTCAAACTAGCAAAAGTCAAAGAGATGAGTCATCAACCACTTCCACCAAATCAACACCATAGATTTGTGCAAATTTGCAAAATCCCTACATTTTGTATTTAGAGATCTAGTTAGTTATATATTCCTCCATAATATCTTGATCATTTATGACAAGATCTGTTGTAAATAGTTGTATAAATACTTCTCTCTTCGAAGTATTATGGATTGATTTTTGCATCTAAAAGCTATTTTGTAAATTTTCAAAGGATCGACCAGTAATAAAAGAGGCTTATTCCCAAGATTCTCATGTCATACTGTTGGTGATGTGATTTCTCTCTTTGCCAAATGTTTTTCCATTCTCTGTAATCATTGCATGTGTTCCTAATTCTAATCATTAAAATAAAGTTAAAAGAACAAAATTTATTTCATTATAATTTGTCTCTAGTTTTTTAATGATCTTCATGTTGTTCCTCTGAAACTAAGTAAAGGAAGTATTAACTTCTCTTCTACTTAATGGACTTTCCCCTCTTTTCCTCTTATTCATTTCATTTAATATAATCAGATCCAAGAAGTTTTACTACCCTGCCCTGTGGAGAAAACCTTATAAAAAGATGAAACTAATCCTTATCTTTAAGTACAGACCCCATAACACAATGGAAAATTAAGCATTCAATCAACTAGTTATTTCAAACAAACAAACAAATATTGAACTGTCATAACTATCCTAACATTTTAAAACTCAAACAAATCTAAATCCTACAGAGAGATCCCTCTATGAAGCTGGCAGGGCTAGATCCCATCTTCCAAAGTGGTTTGGTAGTTATCTCTGTCTTTTCTTCTACAACCTTTGGAAATTATAGAGTGATAACACCACCCAAAGGTCATGATACATTTTTCTTATCATGTATTCACAAAAGGAATTTGTTTTTAGTTAAGAGCTTCATGTTGAGTGGATTTTTTGTAATTACAGAATTATTTAAATAAATATTAGCCTTGCAATTGAGTTGAATAGTGAACATGAGGTTAAGGAGAAATATGTATAAGGTTAGAGAGCCCAAGCTAGTTGAAAAGTATAGCATGTCTAATTTTATTATGAGTTATTTTATAATGATAACCACCTAGGGTATATAGAGAATAACAAGAGTTACAAGGCCAAGAGCCTCAATTGCAATTTTATAAATAGAACCATCCATTCATTCAAAAGGTTATCTTCTTGGAATTGTGATTTATTTTCGTATGTTAATAAGAGACATTATTAATTGTTGGTGTTTATACTCTTGTAAAGCAGTGGGTGGTTGTTGACG
The DNA here is from genome assembly GCA_010110895.2 of Picea sitchensis. Lineage (NCBI taxonomy): Eukaryota > Viridiplantae > Streptophyta > Pinopsida > Pinales > Pinaceae > Picea > Picea sitchensis. The sequence continues at coordinate 62,288 of SNQJ01S0041736.1, forward strand.
ATTCTCTTGGCCTTGTTTTAATTGATGCTTGCAAGTGTGGACATTGCAATTTGTAGACAAATCTCATGCTTGCAATGGTTGTTCTTACTTATTCTTTTACATTGTTGATAAATTGTTATGAAATAGGTTATCTCTTGGTGACTTGTAAACTGTTTTTTAATTTCTCAGAGTTGCCTTAGTTCTGCATTCGATTTAGTCCATGGACTACCCCCCCTTTTTTTTGTTTAATATTTTTTTCTTGTCAATCATTGCTTTAAATATCTTAGTGAGGATCTAGATTAGTTTCATTCCAACATTTGCATTTTTCGTTGCAACTCATTTTAATTCATAAATCCTACATTATGGTAGCTGAGCCCTAATAGAGGGCTTTAAATTTCAATGGAAAAGGTCTAATTGGGCCCTTTCATATGGTAAGTCCATGAAGTTGACAATGAACATTTTCTTGTGCCAATAGTGGGTTACTATATCAACTATGGTGAAAAATTGTCAACCATGAATGATCTTGGTCCACATGGTCAACAATAGTCCACTATGGCCAATAATGGCAAACAATGGGAAATGATGGTCAATATGGTTAATGAGTTGGTTGGAATGTTGATGGGTTATTGGTGTTACTAGATTGGATGTTTATGGGTTATGGGGTTAACAAGCTACATGGTTACTAAATTAGTGGATAATAAGGCATGACATTAATGGTGAGTGAGCTAGGGGTTAGTGGGTCAATGCAATGAATACTATTAGACTAGGTGAATATGGGATATATAGTCATATTGGTCAATAATAGTCAACAAAAGTTGATATATTTAATGACGGTAAAGGGATAGTAAGATAATAATAATAGTGGGCARAGGGGGTTATAGTGGATTAGGTGGTTAAKAAGATATTTGGGGTGGGGGGRGCATATATTGGATTAGGTGGTTAATGYWCTAATTKATGGGTCACACAYRAAAGAACGCATACCAAGTTGAAGTACTYCACTACCTTCCATCCTCAAACTAATGGACAAACTGAGGTAGTAAACATGGCRTTGRTTTAACTGTTGAGAGGTTACAACAAAAAACATCCAAAGAATTGGGATGAGAAGATRGTCTACATTCAACAATATTACAATAAAGAACTTTATTCTTCCACCCATAAGTCTCCTTTCGAGTTTTGTTTTGTATATTTACCTCCTTCACCATTTGATATTGTTTATGGACAACAAAAGGAAGAAGCACGACTACAAAGAAAAAAATAGAAGGCAAGAACATTCGTGAATAAGAACATGCATATACATATAAGGCTTCTGGAGTATCTCAAGAAGAGACAACAATTTTACAAATCCAGGCATGATCAACATAGGGAGGATCATAAATTATGTGTTGGAGACAAGGTGGTTCTCTATGTCGGTAAGGAAAAATTGGAAGGAGCAACAAATAAACTCAATCCCCTTAGATATGGGTCATTTGATATCATTGAACAAGTGAATGAGAAAACCTTCAGTTTTAAACTACTACTTTATATGCATATCATTGAACCCTCCATGTTGTATGAGGTGGAAGAACATCAAGTTCTTCCGACTGTTGAAGACCTTGAACCTCATGGACTTGAGGAGTTGAAGGAAGAAATAGTTCTGCAACACAAGGAGTGTACAACTCGTAGAGGATATCAACAAATGTGGTAGATTGGTCTCAACAGATAGACTGGAAGTAAAACAAAGTGGTATGAGAGGAAACATATTTCAAGCAAGTTCCCTCATCTATCCTTGGTAGCTTTTGGGGATCAAAATCCTCCCAATGGCGAAGGTGTGATCCAAATCAGATCCAAAAAGAAAAATTGGCTATCAACATAGGCTTTAAGATGACCAACACAAGCAAAGTTTAAGGATATGGACAAAGAATAAGATCGACTTGTTGGTGTGGAGAGACCCATGCCATCATGATTGATGTCCATTATGTATGTAATATATGTAAGGTTAGGTAGTATATTGTTTTATGTAAATAAATAATGATACTTTCATGAGACCTTTTCCACATGGGAGAAAAGACAAACAAATGAAGAGAATAAGGAGAAAAGGACTGGAGAGAAGCTGAAGTGTTGGGGACACCTGACCTTGTAGCTATCCTCCAATTTGACTCAATATTCAATATCATGTTTCCCCACAATGAGAAGAGGGTTGTTTGGTTGTGAATATGTAGAGAGGTTGCGTAGATGTCACATAGGAGCATTGAAGTGAACCATAGATCCTGCATATTTTCAATTGTTGAATAATAAAGATCCTGGCTGAAGCCAAATGAATCTTGGTTTTACCAATTGGGTTTCCAAGGTAAGTTTTGAGCTTATGTGTGATGAATGTTTTTGGTTGCATTGTTTATGAATGGTAAATGGTGTTCACTGTAATTTAATGGATGTCTTTGTATTGATTAACAATGAGAACTTTTCTCCATTTATTGTTTGAGCTCGTTTAATATTAATATGCCCCCCATGGGTTAGTAAGCTAAACTAAAAACTCTTTAACCATACCCATACATTGATTCTGAAGTTGGAAATAAACAACCCTCCTTCCCGAGCCATTTCTATTTACTTGGGGGTTTCTAATTTCATTTAATATTCTTTGGGAACATTCTCAACTTTGCTTGGGAGTTTTTATTTTCCCATAATTCACATACATATCATAATTCGACTTCTGGGGTTGTCTCGGTGTTTATTAAATACCCATGAACTAAATATACGCTTTTACAATTCTTTGGGCTACCAATATTTCCCCAAACATTTTTCTCTATTTTTTTTATTTTCAACTCGACTTCCATATGTTTTTAGTTTTCGTGGGAATACCAAAATATCCCACGAGAATGTTTTTCTATAGTGGGATTCCTAAAACATCCTTCAAACATTTTTTAATTACCTTGAGTTATCAAATTTTCCATTCAGAATTTCTCCTCAGCTGTTGGTTTCCAAATTCAACTTTCCAAGGTTTTCCCTTCACGCTTCATCATTGAATCCACATCTTAATGATTTTTTTTAATCAAGAGTCGAATCATTTTGATTGGGATTTCCATTTGGTCCAATTACTCTTCTTCATTTGAATGAAAATAATTTATGGTCAACCAAATCTACCCATATTTTGACTGGGTTTTCATTTGGTTGGTTTTGGCTCCCTTGGTCGGCTTGACTTTCGTCGAATCGACTTCATGCTCGACTTTGGTTGACTCGACTTTCGACCCCAAATTTTTCCCACTCTACTTGCCTTTCTTTCGACTTGTTTCCAATCTTGACTTCTAGGTAGTCGACTTTATTATTATTTGGCTGACTTGACTTGTAGCTTGATTGGTCGAGTCTTTTTCCATCATCTAAAGAGCTAAGGCTAGATTTGTTTTATAGATATTTCCATGTTGGTGAAATGGTGAGGCTATAAGCCTCTCACTTATAGATCATGCAATGATTTTTTGTTACGTGTATACACGACTACAACTAATGAAATAAAAAATGGAAAAAAATGTTTTTAAGTTATGGTCAAGTGCCAACACATCCATTTTTTAAAGAAGAATCACTTCATTCATCCAATCAATGGAGAATTGAGAGTCACCAAAAAATTGTAGCTCAAGCACATCATGACTTAGTGAACACTTAAGAAGTGCATATAGAGCCTTAAAATCACCTTGATTATTCATTCCTAGCTCGAGATTTTCTCTATCTATGACAAAGTGAGAATCTGAGAGAAAGAAAATGTATTCCAGCCCACAAATTTGTTTCTGCCCTTGGCAAGCACCATCAAAGAATCCCCAAGCCATATTCCTGTTGATATCCACTATGCCTACAACCCAAGTCCTTTATTGGGTATGTGTTATATTATTTGAAAACTTGATCCCCTGTGCTATACACTGAAATGGGAGAAAAAGGGGGTCAGGGGTTCTTAGCACCCCCTAGATGGAAGGTTTGTGGGGGTTTCCCCCGAGAAAAAAAAAATGGTTCGTTTTTGGCACATGTTTTTTTCCGATGGTTTTCTAATTCCGGTTAAGAAATTAGGGTTGTTGACTAATTCGGGTCAATGGATTAGGGTTTTGGACTCTGTGGGATCCTATATGTATATTGTATTGTAAACAATGAATATGATGAATGGAAGATTAGAGGTGTGGCTCTAAATAGGTTTCTGGCTTTCCAGATTTGGGTTTCATGGTGAAAATATCTGTGTAATGTGTGTGTGTGTGCCATTCTATATTTTCTATTTTATTAATAATCTATTTGCAGTAATTAATTGTACAAGGTCAAAATCTACATTTGGTATCATAGCAATTATTGGCTTCAGGGGGATGCCTTTGTGGTCAAGGGTTTGGCTCAGGTCTATGATAATCCTAGTTACATTGGGAGATCCATAGTATTGATTCTTTAGGTGAAAAGAAATGGAGATCAGTTCGAAAATAAAGATCGATAAATTTTATAGGTAATGTTTTGAGCTGTGGAAACTAAATATGGGAGATCAATTGGTAGAAAAGGATCATTGGATCATGGTGGATCTAAGTATTGCACCTATAGGAAAGCCAACAAAAGACTGGAAAAATTTGGATTAGAATATGAAGATCACAATATGGTTGTGTCTCTCAGATTCAATATTATTGAATGTGTCAGGGGAAGCGACAACCAAGGAATTATGGGATAAGTTGGAGACTTTGTATCAATCTAAGTCCCTAGTAAATAAATTGTTCCTACAAAAGAAGTCATATAATCCATGTATGCAAAATGGAGACTCGATGAAGAAGCATATGACCTTCTTCAATATCGTGTTAAGTCTGTTATTATCTCTTGATATTAATATTTCTAATGAAGACAAGTGTATCAGTTTACTGTGCTCTTTTCTGGTCGTGGCCATATGTAGTAATACAACTACTTTAAGTTCTGATGATGTGGTATCATCTTTGTTTTTGGAGGAAATGAGGTGTAAGACATGGAAGGACAGAGCACATATGCATTATTTGCAAGAGGATTCTCCTAGGAAAGAAATAAATCTAAATCCTCATGTGGGAGATATAAATCTAAGGGTAGATATAGATCTCTTAGAAAGTTTGTGAAGGTATGCTGGAGATGTGGAAAATAAATGAACTACAAGAAGCAATGTACATACAAAAGTGTTGAGAGAGGAAAGGGATATGAATATGCTCCTTCTACAGAAGAAAAAACCTCCTCCTCGGAAGAAGGAAATGTATACTTGGCTTCTTCAAGCACACATGTAGATCATGAGGCATGTATAGTTGACTCAGGTGCATCCTTTGATATGACTCCCCACATGGATTAGTTCTAGGAATATGAACGATATGATGGAGGTGATGTTTTCCTAGGTGATGACTCGACAACCAAAATCATAGGAAAAGTAAAAGTCTAGTTGAAGCTCACAGATGGAAGGATTAGAACACTCCCTAGTGTTATGCACATCCCGAGTTTGGACAAAAATTTGATTTCTATAATCAAAATGGACGATGCCGGGGTAAAAACAATATTTGATAAAGAAACCTGCAGGATGGTTGGAGGAGCAATGGTGTTGCTGAAAGGAGTTCAGATTGGAACTTTGTATAAGTTGCGGGGAAGCACTATTAGTGATGGGTGTAATAGTTCCATTTTTCTTGAGATTGGAGTCGAAGAAGAAAAATTTCCTACAGTCTTTGGAGAAAAGACTATGTTGTGGCATCAAAGAATAGGGAATATCATAGAGAAGGGATTTTGACTACTACATGGTAAAGGTATGATTGAAGGTGTGTCTAAATTCTCTCGAGATTTTGATTTCTGTGAACATTGTGTATATGGGAAGAAAAATTGGGTAAGATTCCCCTTTGGTGCAACAAGGGAAGATGGAATTTTATAGTTGGTGCAAAGTGATGTGTTTGGACCTATGTCGGTTCCATCACCGGGGAAATATGTGTACTATGTCTCATTTATAGATGACTTATTGAGGAATACATGGATTTATTTCCTCAAGAAGAAATCTGAAGTCTTTGACAAGTTTAAAGAGTTTAAGGCTCTTGTGGAGAATCAAACAAAGACAATAATTAAGTTGCCAAGGATGGATAATGGTGGATATTTCCGCTAAAATGAATTCAAATAATTATGTAAGAAGTGAAGTATAGCAAGGTATAAGACTATTCCATATACACCTCAGGAAAATGGAGTTGCAGAAAGGATTAACATGACATTGATGGAAAAATCAAGGTGCATGCTTAGTGGTGTTTGGTTAGGACAATAATTCTGGGTAGAGGCAATGGGTATTGCATGTTACATGGTCAATCAATCACCCTCATCAACACTGAATGACAAGACTCCACATGAGGTATGGAATGGTAAAAAACCCTCTCTAACACAACTTAGGGTATTTGGTTGTGATGCCTATGTTCATGTTCCAAAGGAAAATATGAGTAAGCTAGATAGAAAGGTTGAAAAGTGTATCTTTATTGGGTACAAAGATGGTCTGAAAGGTTATAATATTTGGAACCTAGAAACTAAAAAGTTAGTGTATAGTCGAGATGTGTAAATTAGATAAATAAAAAATGTTTTCAAGTAGGAAGTCCTACCAAGGAAGGAAGAACCAGATAAAATAGAGTTTGAGTTGAAGGATGATGAATCAAACTCTACAAAAGAACAATAACAATAATAAGAAGATCCTCATACTCCAATATTGAGGATATCAGTTTGGGAAATAAGGAAATTGGAAAGGTATACTCCACTTGATTTCTGTTCAAATTTTTCTTTGTTTATTACTGATGATCATCCAAGAATTGTTAGGGAGGAAGTGGATTCAAAGGATGTAAGACTTTGGAAAAATGCCATAGTTGAATAAATGGTAACCTTAGACAATAATGAGGCATGCGATATAGTGGAGTTGTCGAATGGAAGCAAGCCCATTGGTAGCAAATGGGTGTTTAAAAATAAGATGAATGCAGAAGGAAAAATGGAGAAATACAAAGTTCGGTTAGTAGGAAAAGGTTATTCCTAGGTTGAGAGAATTGACTTTAGTGAGATTTTTTCTCTTGTTTCAAGTTAACTTCTATTAGATTTATTTTATTTGCTTCTACTGCATTTGATTTTGAAGTAGAAAATATGGATGTGAAGACAACATTCCTACATGGGGATCTAGAAGAATAAATATACATGAAGTAGCCAGAAGGATTTGTTGTGAAGGGAAATAAGGAGATGGTATGCAAGTTGAAAAAGTCCTTGTATGGGTTAAATCAATCACCAAGGATGTGGTATAAAAAAATTGATATGTGTATGTTGGGAATTGGATTTACAAGGAACAAAGAGGATCACTGTGTGTATTTCAAATTAATTGGTGATCATCCAATTTATTTGGTCTTGTAAGTGGATGATATGTTGTTGATATGAAACACCAAGGAGATTATCTAGGATGTGAAAACTCAGTTGTCCTCTAAATTTGACATGAAGGATATTGGTGAACCAAATTTCATTTTTGGCATGGAAATTGAAAGATATCAGGAAGTAAGAAACTCTGGTTAAATCATAGGAAATATGTTGATATAATTTTGCAAAGGTTTAATATGTAGGAATGTAAACCTATCAAGATTCTTATTCTTATAGGTGTAAAGTTATCTGTGGATTAGTGTCCCAAGACATTGAAAGAGGAAGATGACATGTCTTCTGTTCCATATGTGAGTATAGTTGGTAGTTTGGTGTACAAAATGATATGTACTAGACTAGGCATTGCACATGTAGTGGGATTTTTGAGCAGGTATATGTCAAAACCATGGAAGGAGTATTGGACAATAGTAAAGAGGGTTTTCAAGTATTTGTGTGGAACTACCAGGTATGGATTATGCTACTAGGGAAGACCAGGATTGGATAGAGTGTTGAAAATAAATTGCCTTGTGGATGCATATTAGGTTGAAGATCTGTATTGTAGAAGATCTACAAGCGGGTATGTGTTTAACCTGTTTGGAGGAGCAATCCGTTGGATGAGCAAAAGACAGTCTATAGTGGCACTCTCAACTACAGAAGATGAATACATGGTCGCCACTCATGCAAGAAAGGAATTTGTATGGTTATAGAGATTGTTTTCATGTGTTGGGTTGGTACAACTAACCACAAGGATAAATTGTTATAGAAATATTGCAATTTTCCTGGAAAAGAACCCAACTTATCATTCAAAGACAAAGAATATTGATGTTTAGTATCACTTTATGAGAGACATGGTTGAAGACAACAAGGCATTGTTTATCAAGTTGTACGCTTTGGAGAATGTTGCAGATTCATTAACAAAATCTATGAGCACTGAGAAGTTCTCTTGGTGAAGAGGATCTATGGGAATTTCTTCCCTATATTATTGACTATGTAATCTTGTAACCCCCTGTATGCAAAAAAAAAAAAAAGTGGAAGAATCTTGGGTAGGTGTTATGTTTTTTGAAAAAATGATCCCATGTATTGTACACTGATATGGGAGAAAATGGGTTTGGGGGGTACTTAGCACCCCCCCAACTAGAAGGTTTGTGGGGGTTCGGGGGCAAAAACCCCCGAGAAAAATGTTTTGGTGATTGTTTAGTGATTTTTTCAGCACATGTTTTTGCTTAATGAATTAGGGTTGTTGACTAATTAGGGTAAATGGATTAGGGGTTTGGATTTCATGGGATCCTATATGTATACTATGTTGTAAAAAATGAAGGTGATGAATAGAAAATTATAGGTGTGAATCTAAATAGGTTGTTGTTTTTCCCTGTTTGGGTTTCCAGGGTAAAAATATCTATGTAATGTGTGTGTGTGGGCCATTGTATCTTTTTTGTTTTATTAAGAATTTGCTTGCAGTAATTAATTGTACAAGGTTAAAATCTACATCCTCCCCATAGGCTAAGCTCCCTTATATCTTGAAAACATGGGCATTGATTGTTGAGAGACTTTGAAAGGAGGAAACATATTATCATTGAACAAGCTTGCATTACAGGCCAACCATAATCCCTAGGCCACTAAAATTAGAAGAATATGAAGGGATTTCAAGGATGACTCCGTGAAGAATCCATGAAAACTTTTGCTCAATGATTCTTTGTCCAAGAGATGGCTCAGTCCCAGTTATTTCTCAAGCTCCATCCAAACCTGATGGGTATAATTACAAGACATGAATAAATGAGAATTTATCTCTTCTACACACCTGCACAATACACATAAACTCGGTCCATGATTACCCTTTTGTTGCAATCTATCCCAAGTCAAAACCCGGTCTTTAAGAAAAAACCAAAAAAATAATATGTTTTTTTGGAAGTCCCCTAATATTCTAAATCTTCTTATAGCACCACATATCTTTGATATCAACCATGAAAAAAATGGGTTTATAGTCGATCTTGGATGTATTGCGACCCGCCGATTTATTTCAATCCCAAACCAATTCATCTTCATCCTCCAATAACCTAACATGGGCCTAATTCAATTCATTAATATAAATAGACAAGGGGTGATGCCACTGAGCTTCAAGATTCAAAGTCTCCTATGAAATCCAACCCTATCCCCAAACTATTGTACTAGCAAGGTCTCAAATTCGGTTAAATTAGATCGACCAATTTTCTGTAGGAATGCGATTAAACCATCCAAAATATATATACGATTTCTATATCCCACAATAACCTCCTTTCCAACTGAGATATGAGCACCAGACCCCACCTTCCAAGCCAATAATTGTCCAAGAATAAAAAACACAAGAGTGAGAGACTGTCATTGAATGGATACATTATGAACAGGTTTTTGGTGCTTTCTAATCCAATCCAAGATGGTATCAGGATAGATATACTTATCTATCAGAATACGTTTCCATAAATTGTCTTGGGTTAAGAAAACCCACAATGAATTTGCAACCAAGGGCCTACCTGTTGAGTGCCATATGTTTTCCCTTATTTCCTCCTTTTTTCCTTTCATGCCTTTTCCCCTCCCTTAAAATTTCTTCTCCATGTATCCCACACCTCCTTCACCCCTCTCTTTTTTTTTTGTCTTTCCTACCATACTTAGCCATTTCCATCGTATTCGAGGACTTGTTTTTATTTCCCTTTTCCTTTTTCATCTGGTTCAACACTTAGTTTATTTTTCTTATCGTAGACTAGAGGACTTGCACTTGATTACTTTTATACCTCTCATAAGTTGTTCGATAGATTTCAATACTTAGCCATTTCACTCATCTCAAAATCTTATACTCTTGGAATCATGGACTCACGAACTTGCATTTTCATTTGAAATATTTCCACTCCGACTCCCCACCATGACGTGTCCCCTTCCGTCACGTTTCTTGAGTCACATTAAACGATATTTTTATGGACTCAATTTCTAAATTCATTTATGAAAAGACCATTTATGATTCATGTTTATATCGAGGAAAATTCATTTATTTCAAATTAATGATTTCACCAAGAAAATATAACTTAAGGGTAATTTTACTGTGGTAAGTGATATCATGAAGAAGTTTTCCAACTTTCTGAAGACGGCCATAAGAAAACAATAGTTTTACGAGGATTCTTTGAACTTGTTTGCCAAAGAAGACTATAATTACCATTGTTTGATGTCTTATTAGTACTATTCAACATTGCTAGATAGAGATAAAAATAAGGTATGGACATTAGGAATAGCTCTTTCTACTTGCGTTCCTAAGGTTTTCGAATGTAAATATATCATTACCCGGTGCATTGACAAATTCATCCAGAACAAAAGAACCATCCCATTGTAAAGAGACTCCCTTGTTTCATTGGCACCCTCGGTTTTTAAGAAGATGTTAAAATTTCCAGAGATGAATTTGGTTTACAAAGGAGAATAGGCCATAAATTTCCTAAAGGGAATAAACAATGGAATTGAACTCCAATATCTACAAGATCTTGCCTCAATGCTAGAATACACATCCAATATTTAGGTGAGTTCTTTGAAGCACCCTTATAAATAAATTTCTTGGCCATTTACTAGAGTTGTTGGTTAAGACTCTACAACAACTATTCCTCGGTTGGCATTATACATATTGCATTTCACGGTTCATGAGAACGCAATATTCGACTGGGCGAAGATCATATCAAATGAGGTTACTGCACAGTTGATAAATTTCAAAAATGGAAATAAGTTCTATATGACATCCTACCTGACCATCTCTATCACGTAATGTCATTTTTTCAAAGATTTAAGTATCGACAAAAGGGTGAATTCAAAGGTGGAACCTGCAACTATGATATATCAAGATCTATGGAGACATAAGGTTGGTCAATATTTTTATGAAGTATATAATAACTTCATGTCTAAATTAAATAAATTACTCTTTGGAGATGATACTTCCAAGCTCTCTTTGGAAGCATCAACTTTTCTAAATGGAAAGAGGGTTCTAAAAAAAATGGATGATTATAATATCATCAAGATTTTTTATTCTCACAAAAAACCTATATTTCTTCCCCTTTATTTTCCTGAAAAATTGTTTATCATAGAAGTGGACAGAGAATAAAAATTACGGTTTCATACTTTTATGAAAAAAGTAAAAAGCAATTTATTCCTCTGCCTTGGAAAGTTGGCGAAATTATTTTAAGAGGAATTTCCAAGATTGATGAGTATGATTCCTATTTTGATCAGTTTAACATGAGATTTGTAGAAGAGATCATAAGGTTTGACCCTGATAACATTTTTATAACCACATAATATCAATTGGGCTCAAATATGCACTTATCAATGTGCTTATGTTTGGAGAAGAAGAGGGTGATAGTCATGAACCTAATGTTCAAGAAATTGGTAGAAACGGTGGAGATATAGATACCATTGTAAGAAAAAAAAAATCATAAAGATAAATGCAAACCCTCTAGTTCAAATAATGCTCAATCACCTACCATTTCATACATAAGTGTTTTACCTAAGGTAAACCATCATCCTAGAGCGGCCCAACAAAGAAAAACCCAAAGTAATAATTTAGGAGATGATGAAAAGCGAAACCCTCCTCAGGGAAATTTAGAAAACCCCCATAAGCTAAAAGTTAAAAGGAAAATAACCAATTCTCAGCAATAAGGAGGAGATATAGAAGCACGTGAAAATTATATCTTGCTAGATGATATCGACCTGGATGTTGATATCGAGAATATCTGCTTCCTGGACGATGACGAACCCGCTCATGAAATTGTACAACATGTTTCTACAATAGTTGTCAAGAATGAAGTATTTTATGATGAAGAAAACATTTCTATACAGAGCGCCTCATTTGACAAAGATTCAAAGAAAATGGTTAATGAAAGGACCTCCAAGAGTAAGAGGGGAAAATCACAGTCTACCATTGACACCCAAAATTTGTTTCCATCAAAATTGTCTTCAATTCACAAGGTTGCATGAGACACATTGGACTTCTCAATAGCTAATATGGAAGAATAAAATGTTCGGCTAAAATAAAGAGTCAAGGAATTGGAAGAAACCCTCATGCCTCCACCTATTCTAGCCACCCGTGTTGCCATGATTTTTCCTGACATAAGTTTTCAATAAATTCCAGAGTCACGTGCAAGAGTTAAAGGAATTTCAAGTTTGATTCTTGCCACTCGACATTCTGTCGAAGAAAATATAAATAAAATAAGGTCATTACTTTTAAAATTAAGGGACTTGGCGAAAAGCTTTGCCTCTTGGCATTAGAATCCAGAATACTAAAGAGTATTTGAATGCATATTTAAAGAATGATGAAGGATTTTGCATGGATGGAGTTGCAATGTTCGTAGAAAAGGTCTCAACGATGACATACCAAAGAATAAAACATGAATATTTTCCTTCCCAAAGCCGTGTGAAGCAATTAAAGACATGCTGGATTGAAAGAGTTAATACATTAAGGGGATTACTGAGTCAATTAAATGATGTGTCACAAAAAAGGATGGAAGCATATTCAAAGATTGTTGGCTTGGATATTTCCAGTAGCACCATCAAAGTCTCAGACCCTAAGATAATATCAAGTTCAATGCTCATGACCCGACAACAACTTGAAGAAGAAATCGAAGGCCTAAAAAAGGCATCAACTAAAAAATGTGATAGCATAGTTGAGTTCACATATGATGACATTGACAACTGGCTTGTTGAATATACTAATAAAAATGAATATATTAAAAATACGTTGCAAAATTTATCTATCGACCATAGATAAATTGAGGGAGAATTGTTTAATATCAAGGTGAAACAAGAAGTGATCGTTGCTTCGTTAAGGGATTATATTGAAGAGTGGTTAAAAAAGTCTATTTCCAATATTTCTAAAATAAAAATAGAATCAATTACAACCTACCACCTAACTGTAATGAGCAAAGGTAAAAAAAGGAACATAAAAAAGAAAGTAAAAGAGAGAGAGTCCATCATAGTAAGTCTACACTGAATCATATATTTCCCTCTCTATCACATTTTCATTCAGTTATACTTATTATTTCATTAGAAAAGCATAACCAAATTCTGATAACTTCTTCTTGTCTTCTTTCGAGATCCTGCTACTCGTGTTCCACTCCGCCCCTTCATTCTTCAAAATTTTTCTTGTAAATATTTATTTATGGTCTATAGGAGCCCCAATCCCAGTCCCTTATGGAAAAACACATTTAATTTCAATCATTGTAACATACATTATCATTTTGAGAAATCCGAGAGAACTAATTCGGGATTGATTTTGACTATGTTTTATAATTCTGAGATTTGAATATAAAATATTTGAAGTCAATATATCAAAATATTTTCTTGATCTTTATAAGTAATACTCTTTCAAAGTTCTCTCGCACGATAGACCATTTCCTTTTTATGTTGAATGTGATCACACATTTATTAAACTATGATAGATGAAAGGATATCTGCATTTTTACATTCTTCCAAGTGTGATGTTTAAAGTTCCTTTTCCTCTTCTCAGGAACCACCTTCTTTATATAGATATATTTATTTTTTAACATTTTACTTTTCTTGAGCATTGAAGACTTGGACTTATGATATTTGACATAGTCCTATATTATTCTTGATTTGAAATTTCATCGAAGATAATAAGCCAAAGAGGAGTACCAACTCTCTAAAAAGAAAGGAGGATTCATATCCTTGTGAGTTTGTTTTTTGAGTCTTAACAGATTCAAAAATCGACATTTTTTGTGACCATACTAGGGAACTTGATTTTAAATCTTGGTTTTTAGAACACAATTTTTCACGACTTTTCCTCAGCTTAATCAACGTTAACTAGAAATCGGATTGGGAAACCAAAGAATTATTATGCATAGGTTATATAATATTACAATAAAACCAACTTAGACTCGAGAAGAGTCAGAAAGATCTTGGAAAACTCTTTCTCAAGAAGAAGAACGAGAAATCATCAGAATAAAAAGAAGAGATGAAAGACAAATGCAAAGAGCTCAAGAAAAAAATAGAAACTGAAGTTGGATGAATATAAAGGGCCACTGGCCAGAAGTAGAAGTAAGCAGTTGCAATTTGAAGAAAGTTTTTTTTAAGAAAATAAGAAATATCCAAGAAAGGGTGATTGAGAAGAGAGACGAGAAGAAAGACGAGAGGAAAGACATGAAGAGAGACATGAAGCAATATGCGAAGAAAGACGTGAACCAAGGTATAAAATCTTGAGGAGGAGGGTAAGAGATTCTCCTTTGAACCTCCAGGGAGAAAAACATGAGCTTCCTATCCTTCCAAAGGGGGACATTGAAAACATTCTCAGGGAATAGAGAGATTGATCTAAAAATACATGTAGATTTATTCTTGGATGTTTGTGATTTCCATCTTATTGAAGATGATGATGTGATGGTAATACTATTTCTCCAAACCTTGGTTGATCAAGCTTATGAATGGTACAGATCACTGTCTGTAAGATCAATCGGGTCATTTGAATATCTTGAAGCAATGCTTTTAAATATGTTTTCTCCTCCAATTGCTTATAAAACTCTTCTTAGAGACTTTACTCAAATTTGTCTGAGGAAAAATCAAAGTATTTGAGATTTTAATTTGAGATTCAATAAGACATTGAACAAAATACCAGAAGAAAAAAGGTCAAATACTCCAGTAATACTCGGTTGTTATAAGAGTGTTATGCCTGCCAATGTAAAGTTTTCTATTAGAGCCTCTCAAGTTGAAAATCTAGATTAAGAAATTGGTAAGGCCACATAGATGGAAGAAATTATGTTTGAAACAGGAGCTAACCTTGATATTATTCTAGGAAAGGTACGCAGACAAATAGATAATTTGGCCATTTCTGATAAGAAGGCATCAAGTTCAAGGAAGAAAGTGTTAAGACCTAATATTGGCTCATTACCCCTTAATTGGGGAATATTATATTAGTAATGTTATTCTATTTATGTCGGCTTTAGGCCATTATTTGTAATTATACCTCCTAGTCTCCTATATATACCAAGGAGACATTTTCATTTTGAATCATCTTGTACTTGAACATTTAAGTGGGGTAAAAGGAGGTTGTCCCCTCGAAGAGGATTATTATCTGAAATTATCTCTTTTTCAAGGCCTTGAGTAATTTTTATGAGGATTTTCTATGCTATATTGATATTTGGTTCTTAACATATGGTATCATAGCTCAAGGTCTTGGGGTTTCGCTGCTACATCTGAGACACCTTGGCATTTTCGCTATAACTATTTTTCTACAATGTTTCAGAAGGAACGTATTGGAGGATATTTATTAGACGGATCAAGGTACGTTGGGTTCAAAATTAAGCTCCTGAGGCCTTATACTTTCGGAGATACAGCCTGTACAAGATAGGGTTCTGGAATCATCATGAACTGAGTCATTGTGTAATTTTCACTATAAAAACTTTTCTATAACGTTTCAGACCCTGAAATCCAAAGGATCTTTACAAAAATTAGTAAGGTATCTTTGGTAAAAATTTCATCTTCTGGGTCATCTTAAATTTGTAGATACACCCTGTGTAAGATAGGGTATCTGNTGTAATTATACCTCCTAGTCTCCTATATATACCAAGGAGACATTTTCATTTTGAATCATCTTGTACTTGAACATTTAAGTGGGGTAAAAGGAGGTTGTCCCCTCGAAGAGGATTATTATCTGAAATTATCTCTTTTTCAAGGCCTTGAGTAATTTTTATGAGGATTTTCTATGCTATATTGATATTTGGTTCTTAACATATGGTATCATAGCTCAAGGTCTTGGGGTTTCGCTGCTACATCTGAGACACCTTGGCATTTTCGCTATAACTATTTTTCTACAATGTTTCAGAAGGAACGTATTGGAGGATATTTATTAGACGGATCAAGGTACGTTGGGTTCAAAATTAAGCTCCTGAGGCCTTATACTTTCGGAGATACAGCCTGTACAAGATAGGGTTCTGGAATCATCATGAACTGAGTCATTGTGTAATTTTCACTATAAAAACTTTTCTATAACGTTTCAGACCCTGAAATCCAAAGGATCTTTACAAAAATTAGTAAGGTATCTTTGGTAAAAATTTCATCTTCTGGGTCATCTTAAATTTGTAGATACACCCTGTGTAAGATAGGGTATCTGACTAGTCCTATTGACTAGTCTCAAGAAGGTGTTCCAGGTAAAAAAATCATAACTTCTTCCTAGAGTATACCAATTGTGTGGGATTGGTTTCATTGGATCGTGGACAGTCTGTAGTATTTTTGGTGCGAGTTTCAGAATTTTATATCAATTATTTTGTGTGGGGCACACTATACAAGTGAGATCTCCTGGAAAGGCCAAAAATCAGCAAGTTGTGGGGAAGTTACTGTAAATTCCACATGGCACATCCAATTTTGATCAGACCTGTGGCATTGTAGAGAAGAAATATCAGAGAAATAAATAAAACAAAGTTTCATACCCAAAAGGGCCGAAACTTGGGAGATACAAGGGTGGAATCACGAAGGTGGGTTACACTTTCGTGACAATCGGGTTTCCAAAATTTCGAAAAACCTTTTTTCGGTTGAACTAAAAATATTTTTCGGCCGAAAGATTATATTTTCGGCTGAACTATTTTTCGGCCGAAAACATAAACGTCAAATTGAACGGTGCAATAACCTCCCCCTCGATTTGCGTGTAGAAATTTGGTCGGCCGGATATTTTCTTTCCGGCAATATCTTTTCGGCCGAAAGATAGTTCGGCCGAAATATTATTCGACCGAACTATATTTCAGCCGAACTATATTTCGGCCGAACTATCTTTCGACCGAAATATCTTTCGGCTGAAAGATAATTTATATATTACCCACACGTCGTGTTTAGAGGGTTTTCGAAAAATTGTCGAGTTTTGGAGAGTTCTGGAGAGTTTTCAAAGAGTTTTTGAAGGTCGTGGAGAGGTCGCGAGGTCGTGGACAGGTCGTGGACAGGTCATGGACAGGTTGTGGACAGGTCGTGGAGAGGCAGCGGACAGGTCATGGACAGGTCGTGGAGAGGCAGCGGACAGGTCGTGGACAGGTCGTGGAGAGGCAGCGGAGGTAAGCTTCGAATATCGCCCCATTTTTTTTCCTTAAAATAGTCCACCCTACGTGTAAATAACACCATCACCAGTTACCTTAATCAAGCTTAAAAGTTGGATTGGTTGTCTAATCATGACTAGGGATGCAACCATTCTATTGAGATTCAAAATGATTCTTTTTCTTTTCTCTTAAAGCAAGCCGATTTTAAATAGTGATGCATTCATGTCTTTCCTCGACGATCTATTACTGTAGAGCATTAATATAAATCTCGTATGAACAGTATTGGTATTTTTATTACTGTTAATCATAAATGACTTTGAGAGAAAGTTGAAACTAAACTGACTATGAACAATCCTATTATTTCAGATTTTATATCAAACCATATGAAAATCAAAATAACTTCTGGACAGGTTTATACCGGTCTTACCTAGAAATTACTTATCAGAGTTGGTACTGTTCATTTATACAAATCTTAGTCTACTTCATATACTAGACTGATTACCGATTTAAAATGTTAGATATAATAGCGGCCTGGTCGGACAACATTGGATCAAGCTATTGTGCATAGATTGGTAACGACAGAATTGCATTGTCCATTCACCGTAAATTGATTTCCTTTTCAGTGAAGAATTTTCTTTAACGTGAAAGTTAACAGGCAGAATTATGGGATAAACTATTAAGTTTTAATTCTACAATTGTGTAAAACAACAAGCACCCAATTTTTTTTTTATGTTGGGTGCCATACTCCACAATACTCTATATTTGAAAACAATCCAAATGCCCAATGCTACGAAGTGTCCCAGTTTTGTTAGCCGGAGTATATCTGGAATGCTAACGCTGAAACACATAAATGAAATAAGTTATCATTGTAGGGATTTTGTCTTACAGTGTTTAAAATAATAAAGTCTATTGCTCTGGAAGTCTCAGTAAAATTTTAGTATTACATATATGTATAAAGATAGGTATCTGTAAATAAAGTGAACTATTTTGTATGCATATCTCTCTTTTGTATCACTGCATTTCTCATTTTCTATCATTAAATTATAGCAGGACTGGGATTAGCTCTGTGGAAGCCTAGGAAATGAGAGTTTGAGATGTAATAAGAGTATGGCAGGTCTGCTTTGATAGTTAAGTGTTTTTGCAATTGGAATTTTTAGTAAAGAGGATTCTAGTGCGAAAGTGATTTATAGAAGTATTTGTAATATTCAAATATATATGTCTATGGGAATATAGGAATACATTAAAATTACTAATATGGTTTTCTGTTAGTAATGGATCGACACATATAAATATTTTCAAATATTATATTTAAGTATATTAATATCAATAATAAGGTGTCTTCCTATCAGAATTTTTGGTTTAATTAATCTTTTAATTACAAATATCAATTTTATGATAAAAAAAAATGGGCCTTAACATCTTGTAATGATAATAAGTTTTAAGTTGTTTAAGATTTTAGAAATTAGTCGAATCGACGTTGATTTGACGGTTCGATGCAGTCTTTTATTACTCGGAAATTTTAGAAACTCCCATACCAGTCTTAACTTCCATAGAAACTTAAAGTTCCATACCATTCTTAACATTCCTTGATCGCTTATGGTGTTTTCTGTAATCGTTTTAATCTCTGCAGTCTTATGTTGTTTTATGGAATCATTTTAATCTCTGCAGTTTTAATCGATGTAGTATTTTATCACTCGGAAATTTTAGAAACTTCCATACCAGTCTTAACATTCCATACCAGTCTTAACTTCCATAGAAACTTAAAGTTCTATACCAGTCTTAATATGCGCTCTACCTCACACTATTGAGTGATCTTGGTAGATCAGAATAACTTAGATACATTTTTTTTGATGTTTTTCAATCCAACATCTACGGAGTTGAAGACCCCAAGTGTTCACATAAATTACAATCTAGGACTAGTTTTCATTTTTTCTATTAAAACACTTAAAGGAGTTTAAAGGAAGTAAGGACCTTTAAGTTTCCACATCTTTTTACAAACTAGGGAAAGTTTCATTTGCTTTCTAAGAAATTTCAAATTTTACTAGGTTGAAACAATTCACACTTAGAACTTAATTAGGAAAGAGTAACGAACCCTTATATATTCATGATATAATTTTGTTCAAAAAGTTTTTACACACATGCCATTTGCACAAATTTCACTCACACACTAAGGATTTAAAGGTTACACTCTTTTGAGTATGAACGTCTCCCTATGCCCAAAAGAAATCCTCCTTCTAGGAGGATCATACCAATTGAGGAGTTTTAAAAAAGTCCTTCATCACACCCTTAATCAAGATGAACTAG
>SNQJ01S0041737.1:41321-73207 GCA_010110895.2 Picea sitchensis
AGATTCACTACTGAAGCTTGGTGGTCGGCTTGATTATTGTCCAAGGCTGCATAGATTTGTGGCATGCTCCTAGCCACATCATTAATGGTCATAGCTTCTTGGATATTGTAGACTCTCTTACTTTTCTGTGGTCGGTGTGGGCAATCCCTCAATTTATGATCCTCTCCACAACCCCAACATGTTAAGGGTTCCTTCTTTAAGTTATCTGTCTTTGTTGGGACTGTCTTAAATAGTTTATTTCCACTTTGAGAGGGGAAATTTCGCTGATATATACTTCTAGTAGGAAGGCTCCTTCTAGGATTTTTTTCATAGTGCTTAAATCTTGAGGATTTAAACCCCTTCTTATGGAATCTTGAACTACCCCTCTTCTTCCATTCTTCGTGGGGTCTTGTCTTACTCCCAAGATGTTCATAAAAGTACCTCACCTTCCAGATAGCTTATTATAAGGTCTTTGGCTCGTCGAACTCAATCCTATTCCAGTAGGTTTGAGGTAACCCACTAATGAACCACTGCATTTTTTCTTTTTCATATTTTATGTAGGGTACATACCTCAGTAGTTCAAGGAATTTATTGACAAATTCATCTATGGTGAGCTTCCCCAACCTGATCTCATAGAATTCCTTATTTTCCCCCTCCATGTAATTTTCTGACAGTTACTACTTCCTGAAGTATTTCTCAAACTATTTCCATGACAATTCCTTCTCATGGACTCCTTTCACGTTCCTAAGGTCTTCCCACCATATGGAAGCCTTTCCTTTCAGGTTGAAGATGGTTATTCGAACCTTCAAGTTTTCAGAGTAGTCATGGAATCTGAAATACTTCTTTAAACTAAGAAGCCAAGCTTCTGCATATTCTCCCTTCTTAATATCTCCATCAAAACAGGGTGGTTTGGATTTCTTGAACTCTTCAGGACCATGGGTTTTGGAACGCTTCCACTTCTTTCCTTTCCTTTAAGAATGAGAGCTGGCCTTGCTACTAGAAGATCCTTTGGAGTTGTCATCTTCCTTTCCAGAGGACTCTCCCGATGAGTGGCCCCTGCCTCCAGGTTGGACCTTCTTCACGGTACTTCTCCCAGTGGGGTCACTTATGGAGTCATGTTTTCAGATCTTATGTGGACTTTGACTTCTCTTCTTGTGTCATCGGTCCACATGGCTGGTTGCAGGTTCATGTTGTAGTTGCCTCTATATGTCAGATAAGCTTTGTAGCAAGACTATGTTAATTTATGTTTGTTTCTCTTGCTCCTTTATCAATCTCTCATTGTCAGCCTTGAAAATCTGTAATTCGTCCTTGAGGATCCTTACAGTTCCATCCATATCTAGAGGGGTTTCCACCTCTCTCCTTTCGTCATATTTTTCATCTTTGTTGTGGGAGCCATCCCCCACTTCATGACATGTCACCATCCTTTAGTATTGGAGTTTTCCCATTATTTACTGACTGCTCGAGTGTTGACAAAAAAACTTATTGTTAGCTAACAGTTTATTAGTTCATTAACAATACACGATTCAATTTCTTAAATGCATACTGTTGGAACATATATATTTTTCTAAACTTTATACTTAGATAAGTTTCATTCTTGTTTAAATAAGGACAAATGCACACTTGAATATCATCATTTATGAAGTCTTTCATTGAATCCAACGATCTGAAATCCTTAAAATTTATGGAGCTTCCCGCTCGTTAAAAGGTCAAATCACTAAAGGCTACCTTTGAAATGTTGCGTTTCAGGGTTTCACGATACTAAAAGTCCAACATGTAAGAACTCCAAAGTACTGATATACGAAGTCACAAAACTATCTTAAGTTAAACCGGGTTATTTTAGGGTTAAGAACAATTAATGATTAATAAATATTATCATGATTTCGCGTTTCGGGGATCCTAACATATAGCGGCTATCAATATCCCAAGACCGGAAACCTCGAAATCTTTGAGGTTAATCATGATTAATTAAAAGGGTTAAACACAATTAAACTTAATTAATCACATCGGGATTTCGCATTTTATAAGTTATAGCTCAGGCTGTTATAAGATCTCCTGAGAGCCGAAATGCCGAAATTTTCTTAATGATAAATATGATTAACCGATGCTTTAACAAATATTATCTCTTGATTAATACATCGCTTAATGATGACTCAGATAGATTCAAATTTCGTATGTGATTTTCCTGAGCATCAACCACCAAAAATAAACTCCATTAATAATGCCTTTATGACAATCATTCTAAATAAGATTTTGAGCCACCACTTGAATCTGATTCATTAAAGAAAGTAAATACTCTATCAGTGAAGGTATTGGTTGATTGATGTGATTAAAGGAAAATAAATGAGAATTTGAATTTCATTATGTGTTTTATTTAGCTGTAATTTTTTCCAGCCGAAGGATTTTATGCCTTTCTTGTGGTAGATAAAAAATTTCAAAGGCTTGATACCATGGCTCCATGGAAATCACCTAAAGAGACTGGTGCAAGTTCGATCCAGAATACATATGTTCTCTCCGACACCTCGCCTAGAAGCATAGACACTGTCAAATCCTGGACGCAAGTATTCAACATCTTATAATATGAATTGGTAAATTTCCCGGATGATTCAAGCGACAATGAAAAGGAAGACCTATCTACCAAATACAAAATTGTTGCTCAGTCAAAGCTACAGAAAATAACAACAAGTCCTAAGCTCTTTCCCTACAATGATATGATCGGTTGGGCACTGGACCATGTAGATATCCCAACCAGGACTATTTTCAATTCGCAAAAGGTCGCAGTTGGGTCTTTCAAGCCAGAACATCTACAAGTGATGTACAAATTGTCTTCGGTATCCAATTTCGTTTACAATGCAAATTTCCTAGTAGATTTCAACAAGAAGGAATGCGACCAATACGGAAAAAACCTTCCCGATTTAATTAAAGACTAGTATTCTCACCCTGAGAAGTTCAGAGCGGACTCCCATGGTATATACCTATTTGTCGCACTAGAACTCCACATAATGTACATAGAAATGATGATGTGTAGGCTCTATGGGAAGGAAAACATGACTCATTTGTTTTTACCATGGGTATCTACTATACACACAGTAGCATAAGGATACTCTTTTGACTAGACAAAGATATTGTCGGATAGTTTGGTTCAAGAGACTACAAGATATCAGTCACTAAGAGCCAAGGGGAAACCGACCCAATTTTTCATGTTGACTTATATTATGGATGTTGTATGTTTCATGACGCCGTTTCCGCTAACGGACTGGAGCTGGACTCCAAATAGTGACGAACCCATACATGCTATAGCGGGAAAACCCCCTATAGACTACACTAGGGTTCTAAAGTGCATGCAGAGCTAACCAACTAAAGTCTCCTACTTTTAATAACTATCCCGACATTACCCCACAATCATACATAAAAGACAAAGTATAGGGATCCAGTAAGCTTACCTTAAACTCCACGTTTGGTGTCGATCCCTTTGCGCTAAGTTTTTTCTCGACTGCAGATCTCCTCCCAAGGCCAACCTGCATTCAACAAAAGACAAACAAGAAACTACAAGAATGCATTCTATATATGGATTAGTGGGTTATATATCATAACAAAAATACAAATAAATCATGAATATTTAAGACATCATTTGGCGGGACAAAAAAAGTATTTATTTATATTAATCTCACAAAGTCGCTTACAATATGAGACCTGTTGTCACTCCAGGAAACTATCCTAGGTTGTAAGTCGGAGATGCCTGGTAACTAACTCTTTTTGGAAATATTTTCTTAATATTTGATGTGGTTTTTGGATCAAGATGAATATCTAAGGACTGGACTGTGTTTTCAAGACTGTCTAGAAATATAAAATCTCACAAGGCCTTCTAGTAATGCAGTCAGACAAGGTTTGATTAAAAGGTAGAGAAGATAGCTATTGAACCAGACTATACTCATATAAAACAAGCGCAGTGGGTTTAATAACTAAAGAAATAACTTATGATTCTCAACTTAATCAATCAATTAGTGAGATGACAGTCACATGCAGATTGAATAAGAATCAATAAAGAACATTCACTCATAAGCTAACAGAGAACAGAAAAGAGAAGTCTGACAACACAACTGAAGGAAGCCTGCAATTCTTCATAAAATAAGAATAGGTCTCTTGATTACAGTAGCAGCGTGTAGAACTCAATATCGAACCCTTAGTTTGTCTTCTATCCTAAGCTTTATATCTTTACAAAGTAGTTCAGAGATCCTAAAAACATGGATCAAATTAGCTAAAAATAGTAAGTCAAAATCTGATTGCAAAAGATGAGGGATGATCCCCAAAATGAGGCCAATCCCAGATTTCTCTCTTGTTGATTGCTGATGTGGTGTTGGATAACCTCCCAAGGCTGGATGCTAACTCTCCAAGAGAGACAAATTCGAATTGGTTGAGATGAGAAAACAATCCCTGAAATTTTGCCTATGAAAAGATGCCAAATGTGATTAAAACTCTTCTTCTTACCTCATCCCTTATAAATAGTATTTAAATCTGACTTGATAATTCAATATCTGACTATTTGAAGAAGTTTCGTCTCATTCTGATTTGAAAAATCCCGATCTGGGAAAAAATTCGAGTGTTCTAGTCATTACAGGCTTTCGGTGGTTAACTGTATTGAGTTTTGAATGCCTTATCCACCGAAAGGGCCCCCTTTCAGTGGTTAATGAGCGCTCCTGGGTTCACCTAAACCACCGAAAATCAAATCACTGTCAAAAATCAAAATCTCAAAACTGTATTTACCTGCATGATTGCATTTAATTTCGAGGATTCTTAGAAGAAATTCCCTTCTTTCTGTCATCAACAGTTGTTCATCCAATCTCCTGCTCCTCTCCTATTCCTCTTCTTGTTTGTACTCTGATTGCACTGCTGTCCCTTTTTCCAAAGCATCATTCACAAGTCTTGAAGTTTCTTTGCATGATCTTGTAAACAGATTACTCCCATATCATACATTCTCTCACAAAATCCTGCAGCTTAGAATAGTAGACATCCTTCAAGTATAAATCTTCTTCCTGGAAAGAAAATCCCAGATGACAGTAAGTCACAGCCAAGTGCAGATATGATATTCAACAAAAACAGTGCACAGGTGTAGTTGTAAAATGTCGGTCTTGCTGGTAATCTGTTGTGCCATTTGGTGTAAGGGAGGGATAAAATGGAAGCATAGATTACGACAAAAATGAGTTTATAAACAAGCCAGAAACCCCATTTCTGCCAATCCCCTGTATCATTGTTGTTAATGAACAGTGGAATACCAAAACCAAAAATATATATCACCTTGATGATTGTGTGAACACTAGCAATGGTCGTTGAGAGCATGAGAGTGCGCTTCAAAGCATCCCATATACTAGCATAATTCCCTTGTAATACAAACACAAAAATGCTGACTTCCAATAACAACATCCCAAATCGTTTTACAAAGACAAAATATTCTATGCATTTGCTTGCCCAGTAGCACCCTGAAAGTTTTCTCACATAACTTTTCAGAGAAGGTCGATTGATAAAATACCCTGTCCAATCAACATTTGAATAATCTGCATACATGAAAAGTCATCTGTCTTCAAAGGCCAACTTTCATTGGATGTATATTTTTCTTCAGCGTAGATCAAAAGCATCATATTGTCGTGCTTTCACACCAATATTATTTAGATATCCAGCAAAACTCCTTGTTGATAAGCGCTCCCCAAATGAAATTAGGTAATCTTTTGTATGAGATGTGAACTCTTTCATCAAGGCAATTTCAGTTAGAAGTTGCTCACACTCCTACAATAGCTCGGAAATAATTGACTCATCGATTCCGAGCTCCTTGACAATTCTTAAATGTATCTCCTTTACGAATTCTAACTCCTTGATGTCTGGAACCATTGTTATACCACAGGTGATAATTGGAATTGAATAAAACGCACTAACACGACTATCCTCATTCACATAATGTATGAGTTTATCCATTTATTGAACCAAGTACCTGCACTTTCATATGCGAAATCTTCACCGTAGTCCATATCATATGATTTGTACGATATTCTTTGTCCTATTTGCTAGCTAGGTAGACAAAACTTATGAAGCATAAAATAGAAATAGCACCATCAATATGAACTTTGACAAACGTTCTGTCATTTCCAGATTAGTCTCTCCGGACTATTTGTATTTCTGTTTGGGTTCTGGCTTCAATATATTTAATAATTTCTAAGTTGTGGAGATGATTCTCGAACCATCCAACAATAATGATGTGTCTTACAAACCCATATCCTTTTGAACGGCATGTAACCCTATCAGTTACAACGTTGACTCATTTTACAGTTTGATATCTAGATTGGAATGCCTCTTGCAACATATAGTCTGTCACATCAGCTGACAAATCTCCCACAGATGTAGGATAATCAAGTCCCATCTCAGGATGCTTTTTCTCCAATACCAAATGCTGCCTAATTTAACCTATAAAAATTGTTGAATATTGGGCATCTGCACATCATTCAAACTTTGCAGGGTCCTTTCAACTCCCACATGGCTTACAAAATCCACAAAACCATAACCTCCCGATTGCCCGGTTTGTTTAATGCCAATAATATTGACAGAAGCAACCTATTTTTATCCTTCTTGATTGTATGCTATGACAGAGCATCTATTGTTTTCCTCGTGGAAGATTTGCATGGATTCGAGTTGTTAAGTGCTTGTATTTCACCTTGACATATGGTGTAATTACCTCATAGCTTGGTGCGTTGGATGCTAGGACTGTGTGCTAGGCTCGGGATTGAATACACTTGATGTTCAAGCTTAGAACCTTGCATATGTATATATTTCTTTTTCATAACAATAAAAAATGATGATACATTTTTTATGTTTTATATTCTCTATAACATAGACATGAAAAGGAATAAATGACCTTATTTGTATCATGTATTGCAGGTCTGGAGGCATGCTAACAAAGGATTTATGAGTAGAGTAATCAGACAGGAGCTTATTGAGCACTATGAAGGTTTTTATACTGACCAAGAGTATCAAGAAGATGATAAAACATATGAAGAATTGATAGAAATGCAATCAAAATAGCGATGCGTTTTTTATCGCTAACATCCACAATGACTCCTACTCGGAGATGAATACTCCCTGCGAGGTTTCAAGAACTCTAGATCTGATGCATTTCCTGGTGAAAGCTCAAACAAAACTTTAAACTCTAGTGTTCCATTGGGCATGGAGTCAATTAGCATGTCAAACCAATCTCTGAGAAAATTCTCCAAACTCTGTTATGGCCAGTCTTAGTAAACCTTCCAAAGCCACCTTTATTCAGCAAGTGAAATATTATTTATAGCATAGCTGGAAATGCTCGGGCAGCTGAAGCTTATTTCCTACTACTAACCGGCTACATACATTTGCTAGGTGAATTGATTTCCATGAAGCCATCGAAACAATTTAAACCTTGAAGAAATCTTTCTTTATTATTGATCAACAAATGATGTTGAACATGGAACCTCAGTGATAAGGAGCTATTCGGGAAACTGTACTTACTTGAAAACATGGGTGAGTTGAAGAAATATGAAACTTTCGAGCCCTCAGAAAAGTGTAACTCCATGAAGGCTGCTACTGGATCCTTGAAAGAAGGTAAGAAACATGTTTCTCCTCGAGAAACAGTTGCACACCTATGGCAGCCTCTTACTCAGCCATGACTGTTCCTCTGCAAGAAGGTTGATCATCTTCTTGTCCTCTTGAGATCAACTCATGATCGTCAAAAGCTACAATTTCATTATCAGAATGATGTTGACAAGAGGATAACAAAACAAGATTTCCATCACATGGATTAGGCTCGGTTGAGAACATATAATTTATTATGCAATCATCGGTCATCATAGGCTCTTCTTGACCTGGCGGTCTAAGATTCACATGCCTTTGTCTGGAATATTTGCTTGAATATCTTTGAAAATCGACCACGGCCCGAATTGAACTCACATGTTTGTTTTGCTGCCCAAATGCTGCTCGAAACTCGTTTCTCTCCTAACTCAACCATGGTTGTTTACATTGTATTTGGAAAATTGATCACCTTCTTGTTCCCTGTCTCTAGAACATTATGCCAATGTTGACGAATTTGATTTTGAATTTGAAATGTACTCATACTCAAGTTGTTGGTCCAAAACCGCTTCATACTCACTGCTTTCTTGCTCGGAATTTGAAATATACTCACGGTCTTCTTGCTCATATGTTTGCAGATTTTGAATCAGCTTGAATTCCGATCCACCTAGATGCCACGGATGTTCTCCTCTACCTTTGGCGTCTTCGAGCAAGTTCCCTAATGATGAAGACTTCCTTTCTAGCAGAAGAAGAACAAGTTCATTATTTTGAGCCATAAGATAGTATACCATGGCAACAATCTCAGTAGGCCGGATATCCAATGGGATGTCATAATAAACAAGGTAAAACCTTCTATTGAAAGTAGACAAGGCTTCATCCTGTTCTAGGCTTCAAAGCATAAAAGTCGATAAGGTAAAAGAATCTAGATATTTGTGCCTTTAATGCGCCGAGGAAATCATTAGAACTCGGTCCAAGAACAATTCAATGAAATCATCTCGGACTTTTAAACCATTACAACAACATCTTTGATCAAAGATTTCAAAAACATTCTCATGATCACATCTTCATGCACAATTGAAATGATCGCCGAGAATCCAGAAAGGATTCTGCGTGCCCTTCAGCTGAAGTTTGATTCTCTCAGGAAAACAAAGGGAGATATTCATATCAGTCAACATGATAAGGATGAAAGAAGATGGAATTGGCTTTGTAAAGGTTTGAACATTTTCATCCAGATCTTAACTTGAAAAAATGTGGGTTGATCATGAGAGATGGGAAGTTGTTGATCAGGTTCAGAAATTATGTGAGAAATTTGAGATGCAGGCGGTGCAGAAAAAGGTTCAACCTCCTCAAGGTTGTATGAATGCTCAGATTTAGAGGGAATCTGAATGCATATCTCGTCTTTAGGAATAGGCTTAGGTAAAGCTATAGGATCGACATCAACAACATAAAGAGGCTGCAAGCTTTCCTCTTCTAAATATGGACTTATAAAGATGGTTGATAATCTTGAGTATCTGAAACCAAGGATAATTCTTTTAACATGTGAAGGAAAAGGTATAAAGGAGCTGATAAAGAGATACAACAGTTCACGAAGCAGACTAATGACCTGGTACCTGGATTTGAAATTTAACTCCCTCATCTTTTGTCAACCGGATCCTCCCAGTGGAGTCTTTAATTTATTAGGTAGCCATATAGAAAATTACAACCAAGTAGTTTCTAACCTTTGTCTATCATCAAAGATCAGATCTATATTAGGTCTCGGAAATTTGAGTTTCAATCTCCTCTCCCCGGCAGTGGCGTCAATTTGTTATCACTCCAAAGAAACTCTCCTAGAGCATGAAATTAGATGCATAGTAACTAACTCTTTTGGAAATATTTTCTTAATATTTGATGTGGTTTTGGATCAAGATGAATATCTAAAGAATTTTGGGCCCAGGTGTTTCAAGGCGTCTAGAAATATAAATCTCTAAGGCCTTCTAGTAATGTAGTCGGACAAGGTTTGATTAAAGGGTAGAGAAGATAGCTATTGAACCGGATTATACTCATATAAAACAAGAGCAATGGGTTTAATAACTAAAGAAATAACTTATGATTCTCAACTTAATCAATCAATTAGTGAGATAGCAGTCACATGGAGATTGAATAAGCATCAATAAAGAACATTCCCTCATAAGATATCATAGAACAAAAAAAGAAAGTCTCCCAGGGAAGCTGAGTTTCAATCTCCTCTCCCCGACAACGGCGCCAATTTGTTATCACTCCAAGAAACTCTCCTAGGCTGTAAGTCGGAGATGCATGGTAACTAACTCTTTTTGGAAATATTTTCTTAATATTTGATGTGGTTTTTGGATCAAGATGAATATCTAAGGACTGGACAGTGTTTTCAAGACTGTCTAGAAATATAAAATCTCACAAGGCCTTCTAGTAATGTAGTCAGACAAGGTTTGATTAAAAGGTAGAGAAGATAGCTATTGAACCAGACTATACTCATATAAAACAAGCGCAATGGGTTTAATAACTAAAGAAATAACTTATGATTCTCAACTTAATCAATCAATTAGTGAGATGGCAGTCACATGCAGATTGAATAAGCATCAATAAAGAACATTCACTCATAAGCTAACAGAGAACAGAAAAGAGAAGTCTGACAACACAACTGAAGGAAGCCTGCAATTCTTCATAAAATAAGAACAGGTCTCTTGATTACAGTAGCAGCATGTAGAACTCAATATCGAACCCTTAGTTTGTCTTCTATCCTAATCTTTATATCTTTACAAAGTAGTTCAGAGATCCTAAAAACATGGATCAAATCAGCTAAAAATAGTAAGTCAAAATCTGATTGCAAAAGATGAGGGATGATCCCCAAAATGAGGTCAATCCCATATTTCTCTCTTGTTGATTGTTGATGTGGTGCTGGATAACCTCCCAAGGATGGATGTTGACTCTCCAAGAGAGACAAATTCGAATTGGTTGAGATGAGCAAACAATCCCTGAAATTTTGCCTATGAAAAGATGCCAAATGTGATTAAAACTCTTCTTCTTACCTCATCCCTTATAAATAGTCTTTAAATCTGACTTGATAATTCAATATCTGACTATTCGAAGAAGTTTCGTCTCATTCTGATTTGAAAAATCTCGATCTGGGCAAAAATTCGAGTGTTCTGGTCATTACAGGCTTTCAGTGGTTAACTGTATTGAGTTTTGAATGCCTTATACACCGAAAAGGCCCCCTTTCAGTGGTTAATGAGCACTCCTGGGCTCGCCTAAACCACCGAAAATCAAATCACTGTCAAAAATCAAAATCTCAAAACTGTATTTACCTACATGATTGTATTTAATTTCGAGGATTCTTAGAAGAAATTCCCTTCTTTCTGTCATCAACAGTTGTTCATCCAATCTACTTCTCCTCTCTTGTTCCTCTGCTTGTTTGTACTCTGATTGCACTGCTATCCCTTTTTCCAAAGCATCATTCACAAGTCTTGAAGTTTCTTTGCATGATCTTGTAAACAGATTACTCCCATATCATACATTCTCTCACAAAATCATGCATCTTAGAATAGTAGACATCCTTCAAGTATAAATCTTCTTCCTGGAAAGAAAATCCAAGATGACAGTAAGTCACATCCAAGTGCAGATATGATATTCAACAAAAACAGTGCACAGGTGTAGTTGTAAAATGCCGGTCTTGCTGGTAATCTGTTGTGCCATTTGGTGTAAGGGAGGGATAAAATGGAAGCATAGATTACGACAAAAATGAGTTTATAAACAAGCCAGAAACCCCATTTCTTCCAATCCCCTATATCATTGTTGTTAATGAACAGTGGAATACCAAAACCAAAAATATATATCGCCTTGATGATTGTGTCAACACTAGAAATGGTCGTTGAGAGCATGAGAGTGCGCTTCAAAGCATCCCATATACTAGCATAATTCCCTTGTAATAAAAACACAAAAACACTGACTTCCAATAACAACATCCCAAATCATTTTACAAAGACAAAATATTCTATGCAGTTTCTTGCCCAGTAGCACCCTGAAAGTTTTCTCACATAACTTTTCAGAGAAGGTTGATTGATAAAATACCCTGTCCAATCAACATTTGAATAATCTGCATACAGGAAAAGTCATCTGTCTTCAAAGGCCAGCTTTCATTGGATGTATATTTTTCTTCAGCATAGATCAAAAGCATCATAGTGTTGTGCTTTCACACCAATATTATTTAGATATCCAGCAAAAATCCTTGTTGATAAGCGCTCCCCAAATGAAATTAGGAAATCTTTTGTACGAGATGTCAACTCTTTCATCAAGGCAATTTCAGTTAGAAGTTGCTCACACTCCTGCAATAGCTCGGAAATAATTGACTCATCGATTCCGAGCTCCTTGACAGTTCTTAAATGTAGCTCCTTTACAAATTCTAACTCCTTGATGTCTGGAACCATTGTTATACCACAGGTGATAATTGGAATTGAATAAAACGCACTAACACAACTATCCTCATTCACATAATGTATGAGTTTATCCATCTGTTGAACCAAGTACCTGCACTTTCATATGCAAAATCTTCACCGTAGTCCATATCATATGATTTGTACGATATTCTTTGTCCTGTTTGCTAGCTAGGTAGACAAAACTTATGAAGCATAAAATAACAACAACACCATCAATATTAACTTTGACAAACGTTCTGTCATTTCTAGATTAGTCTCTTCGGACTATTTGTATTTCTGTTTGGGTTCTGGCTTCAATATATTTGATAATTTCTAAGTTGTGGAGATGATTCTCGAACCATCCAACAATAATGATGTGTCTTACAAACCCATATCCTTTTGAACGGCCTGTAACCCTATCAGTTACAACGTTGACTCCTTTTACAGTTTGATATCTATATCGGAATGCCTCTTGCAACATATAGTCTGTCACATCAGCTGACAAATCTCCCACAGATATAGGATAATCAGGTCCCATCTCAGGACGCTTTTTCTCCAATACCAAATGCTGCCTAATTTAACCTGTAAAAATTGTTGAATATTGGGCATCTGCGCATCATTCAAACTTTGCAGGGTCCTTTCAACTCCCGCATGGCTTACAAAATCCACAAAACCATAACCTCCTGATTGCCCAGTCTGTTTAATGCCAATAATCTTGACAGAAGCAACCTATTTTTATCCTTCCTGATTGTATGCTATGACAGAGCATCTATCGTTTTCCTCGTGGCAGCTTTGCATGGATTCGAGTTGTTAAGTGCTTGTATTTCGCCTTGACATATGGTGTAATTACCTCATAGCTTGGTGCGCTGGATGCTAGGACTGTGTGCTAGGCTCGGGATTGAATACACTTGATGTTCAAGCTTAGAACCTTGCATATGTATATATTTCTTTTTCATAACAATAAAAAATGATGATACATTTTTTATGTTTTTATATTCTCTATAACATAGACATGAAAAGGAATAAATGACCTTATTTGTATCATGTATTGCAGGTCCAGAGGCATGCTAACAAAGGATTTATGAGCAGAGTAATCAGACAGGAGCTTAATGAGCACTATGAAGGTTTTGATACGGACCAAGAGTATCAAGAAGACGATAAAACATATGAAGAATTGATAGAAATGAAATCAAAGTAGTGGTGCAATTTTGATTGCTAACAAGACCGAGAAATGCTCCTCAAACTCAGTCCTGGGCTCGTCTTCACCGTGCACCAACTACTTCCACGTGTTCTTCTCCTCTTCAGTTTTCTCTAGGGAGATGGCAAGGGTTTGCAATAGAGGAAAAGGGTTGAAAAAGGAATTCTGGCTCAAACTCACAATGTGGTTGCAAAATATTGGGGCAAAGGGGGAATACTGAAATGGGCAGAGTTTCTTTTCTCTCATGCTTCTTCTTGGAAAGGCACCGCAACACCTTCTTTTATAGGACAAAAAAGATAGTTATTCGGTTGGGTGACCGACTATGGGCAGTCAAAATGTTAGGTAGCGACCCCAAAACCCGTGTCCCTTTTCAATTTTTATTTTTCATGCTTTTTGTGAGTATACACAGGTTGTAATGGTGCAACAAGCATGTGTATGCAGGAAGTAGTGGTGCATGGTGTGTACATATTCAAAAAAAAATGGTTGTTTATAAGAGTTGTTCAATGATGGCTTGGAAAAAATAGCAAGTAAGATGGCTTGATGCCAGGTATGCATGTCTGGTGCAATTTAGGGTTATAAAATATGCCCCCTAATGTGTGAGGTCAGAAGATCATTTGATAGCTGAAATACATTACAAATATTCACCAACGTACGAAGTGAGTGAGCCTAGAGACCAAAGTTCAGGAGGTGCCATCTGCAAAATGATACTTTTTCTCACCGAGGCAGGCATACCCATGCTCGGGATGAAATACAATCATGGTTTCCAATCAAATACACTGTAGATCCATGTGATATAACTATATAAAGTGTAGCCACAAGAAATACACAACGGATATACATCTCAAAATCAAAATATATACATGTATCGTATCTATATTTAAGAATCTAATGATGCCCAATGGCTGGAGATGAGGCCTTTAGATCTTGAGCAACAACTTCAAGATCCTCAAAACTCGGGTAGGAATGTAATATCAGTGTACGAATTCACTACCCAGAGGTCTTTGATGGCTCATCGGGAACAGACAAGAGGATCTCGGTGATCAGGCAGATAACTTCATTGATTTTGAACAAGGACTTGAATGGTCTTTCGGGATGGTCGAGCATGAGGACAAGAGACAAACTATAGAAGGGAAAACTCAAGTTTAGTAAAACTTCCCTTGGACAAAAGCACGACAAATGATGAGACTCAG
This sequence comes from Picea sitchensis, assembly GCA_010110895.2. Taxonomy (NCBI): domain Eukaryota; kingdom Viridiplantae; phylum Streptophyta; class Pinopsida; order Pinales; family Pinaceae; genus Picea; species Picea sitchensis. Next base: position 55,691 of record SNQJ01S0041737.1, read on the forward strand.
GCAGCATGGCATTGACATAAGTTCACGATGCAAGAGGCAACACAAACTCTCCATATGTTTGGAAGGATAACCAAATGGAGGAGGAAACAACTCTATGTTGTGACAACAACTTTCTAAGGTCATATTAAATCCCATATCTTGACGAACAAATGGAAGGATGTGCTTTGTCCAAGGGTGACTCATTGTGTTGCCAACAAAAAGAAAATACTTTTCCCTTCCTCTTTTTGGGGTATATTTAATTTTTTTTTTGTCTTTTTCAATAATTTTGGAAATATTGAAAAAGAATAAAAGAATGTTATGTTACAAAGGAGGAACGAGTATCACAGACATACTAGTTTCAAGCGCAAGGAACATACTGATGTTCAGAGAAATGAGACATATGCAGGAAAAGGACGCTCAAGAAAATTCCTCCATGGGTCAAGGTGTCAAGATGCAGAGGCAAAGTGCCACAAGGCTTGCGTATAAGGCATGCTTCAAATGGTTCAGTTGAGAGAAACATGGAGCCAGAATTAGGCCAAAGATGTGGGAATGCAAATGCAATTAATAAGGCACAATGATAACGTCCTTCGATGTAATTTTAACAAGCCTAGAGAAGGTAAGCTCAACGATTGTTCATTTTTAGAGAGTTTGAAAAAGTGTAAAAGGAGACTCCACTGGGGTACCTTTTTCGAAGGTAGTCTAGTCAGTTCGACAAAGGGATAAACTAGCACTGAAAAGACGTCTATTCAAAACCATTTTAATGAGTGTGACAAAGAAAATATCACTCGACAATCTTTTCAAATTTAAGGAGTTTGAAAAGAGATTAACTATGGACTCCGTAAGGGATGTTTTTTTGGACCGATTTAACGAGTGTGAAGAAACAAGGTCACTCAGCCATCTTTTCAATTTTAGGGAGTTTGAAAAGAGCTTAACTATGGACTTCATGGGGGTTCCTTTTTCGTAAATTTAGTCCCTCGGGCCCGAAAAAGGGTTAAAATTATACCTGAGAATACTATTTTAGAGAAATGAACCTCCTAGAGTATACCTTTGTTTGTACAACTGACCATCCAGACTGAAAAAGGGGTAAACTACTGCCGGACAGACGTGCATACAAATTTTAGTTTGGTGAGCATGAAGGGTGACAAGATCGATCGTCAATCTTTTCATGTTTAAAGAGTCTGAAAAGGGCTTAAAGAAGACTCATCATTGTTTGGGAGTCTCGAGGGTGAGGTAAAGAGTGATGATGAATCATGCAAATGAGGGTAAAACTCATAATCAGGAAAAACTAATAAGGAATCCCGAGCCTATAGTCATTATCAATGGCATGGATGCCAAAAGAAATGAGGATCTAACTAGGGAATCCATGTAAAGACAGGCTCTACCACTAAATTACGACACCTCTACAACAGAAATGATGGTTCTGTGTCGCAACTCGATGGGGTAGATCCTATGGCAAAGCAAAAAAGACAATGAGATGCAGAAAGTGGAGGTGGAAACCTAACTTAGATGCAAAAAGTTGGAAAAATAACTTTTTACCAAAGGACCTTTAAAAATGACCCAAGTCTCAAAAATTTTCCCAATACCAAAAGTAACACGTATCGTAACATCCTATAAGAAACTCAACAACCATAGTAAATGATTTTCGAGCTAGAAAAAATGACAAAGGGGTCCAAAAAATGACAAAAATGGGCCAAAAAGTCTATAAATAGACGCTGGCAGCTCATTATCACCATTGTAAATTGAGAATTGACCAAGAAGTCAAAAACACCCCTTTGTTAAAAGAGTTGATTCTAGGAGCTTTAGAGAATGAAACAAACTTCTACTCAGACCAGGTAAGTACAAACTAGTTCCTCTTGCATTTCTATACTTTCCTTTTGCATTTAATTTGGTTTTTTGCGAGGTGCACACCTCTAAAAAAGGTCGGCCCTATGTTTACGTGAGCTATATTAGGAAAAACTGTGTATGTCCACCTGTAGAAAATAATCCACCCACATTCATATGCGACTGTGTCCAATACAGCCGGCGTACACCCTCCAATATGTGGAAAAAATAAAAAATGCAAGATTTAATCCTCCATGAACTTGTGAATTTGCAGGATGTACGTCTATTGCAGAGAAAGGGAACATGAAGACATTGATTCTTTGGTCTCAGAAGACACTGCTTCTCTTGTCATATTATCTCAAGGTGGTTTGTTGAAATACTTCTAGTGTCCCCTCATGAGGGCACAACCCAGGTTACTGAACGCCTTGGTAGATTACTGGCACCCGGATGTCGAGGCATTTATGCTCGAGGGGCAGTTGTTGACTCCAATGACTGAAGACATTTACTTATTGAATGGTCTCTCGAGGACAAGGGATCCAGTCAACTTTTGTACCTTTCCCCCCAGGCCTCACAACATAGTCGAGTTAATCAGGCTACACTACGAGGTAGGCACAGATAAAGTGGGTTCTCAGGTGTCGATCCATAAGATTTCCAACCTATCACTGAAAGTGATAGTTTTACTTATTGGGCAAATAACTAGATCCACAGCTTTACATCAGGCTTCCCAGGCACACATGAATTGTGCGGTATAGTTCTTGAATGCACAAGTTTTTGACTGGAATACAACCATGCTAGATTACATGAAGAGACAGCTGACAAAGTGTCGGGTGCGGGAGAAAAAAAAAATTGGGTTCAGGGCTGTTTTATGTTCTTTCTTCTTCGAAAGGGTACCTAGTCTCAGTCCACGAGAGACAGTAAGAGTGCATGAGGCCTCCCTCCCAACATTATGTAGATGGGCGGTGCTATTTCCATGACAAGGGGGAGGGAGGACCATTGAGGCCTTCGATGATAAATTTTTAGACTAGTGGTCTCGGCAGATTCTGGCCATAGAGGACTACCCCTATGTTGGGATCAACTTCTCCAGGGATCCTGATATGCCCATACCTCCCGGAATAGAATGAGGAGAGATAGGAATGTTTTTTTTTCAAATTTATTTAATTTTTTATTTCTTTTTATATATATCATTTTTATGTGTACCAGAGTATCTGACAACTATGTATTTGTTATGTACAGATGTGAGACTAGTGCATCCAGCAGACTTCTCGAGGACCAGGCGGCATCCTCGACCAAAGGCAGGACTAGTCGCAACTATCAGACCAACAAAAACAACAGGGGACCTCCAGTCAGAGAGGTTGAGAGAGTTTTGAGATGAGTGGAGTGGAATCTCACTGCACTCACTCATGTAGTCCCTATGGCAGAGATCGAGGATCTTCCACTAGCGATGAAACCTCATGTAGTTGGGGTACCATGGACCTGGGTCCAACTCTTCTGGCGTTTGGAAAACGTCATTGTTCACTACAGCAGGACCAACAGGCCCCGCCCTTAGCTAGGCTAGACTACTTACGTGCTGAGGGCACCTTTTGTATATTTTTGAGGGAATATGCCCCGTGACTCTTACTGGACATTTATTTTGAGTCATTTGTGCCCACCTATGTACTATGATACTTTCAATATATATGTGTGTATTTACATCTCTTTATGTATTATGGATTACATTTATTTACAAATGTATTTACATGTGTGTGTGTGTGTGTGTGCTTTATTATATGTGTGTGATATGCTAATCTAATACATGATTAGCTAGAGTATCTGTGATTTGATTCAATCTCCTAGGAACATGGATATACGTAATGTAATCAAAGCTTCATTCTAAGAGACATACCCTAAGGAACCGTTGTTGTAGAGTAGGATTGTAAATGAGGTAAACCCTATTTAACTGGGACACAACTAGCTGAGCATCTAAGTAGACTCGGAGGTGAGAGATACCATGTGACAAAGCATCACAAAGAAACTCTAAGACTGCACTGTATTCGACAAAATTGTTTGTGGCATCGCCTAAATAGATACCTCCCGAAGATAGAAACTTACCCTGAGGTGTGAAAATTTCCCAAGTTGCGGAAGTAAGCCTCTGAGTGTGTCGGCTAGTGTCATCTACAAACCCAATGAACACCTCTGATTCACTTGACATCTGCCATAGTAAAAAATATGACATAAAAAATGACACGTCCATAAAACCAAAAAGACAAAAACTAAAAATAAAATGTATAAGAACTATACATATGTACAAGAATTCACCCAAGGTGACCCACCTACGAGTAATACTTCTTGAGGTAGAGCCCAATTCTAGGCTCTGCCAAATCATTTCCTTCAAATTCCACCAGACGATAGGCGCCCTTTTTTAGAACCTCCTTCACGATGAAAGGTCTGAGCTAAATGGGTTTGAACTTGCCTACCCTAGGGGATCCTTATATTGGTCATAGACCAGTACAAGGTCACCTTTAGAGAAAATCCGAGGACAAATGGACAGATCATACTGACACTTGAATTTTTGTTTGTGAGCCTCGTTGGCCAAGGCTGCATCTCGACGCTGCTCATCGAGCCACTCAAGATATAATAAATGCTCTTCAAGTGATGAAGTGTCTAGAAATAACTGTACTGCCAACTTTAGAGACGAGATATGGTACTCTATAGGTAAGACTAATTCCACCCCGTAAATGAGTTGAAAAGGTGAGAAACTGGTTGCAGTATTAATAGACGTTCAATAGGCCCGTAATGTCGAGTACAACATCAAATGCCAATTTGACTTGGCCGAATTGATCGTTTGCTGTAGAATAGTATTAAGGGACTTAGTCACAACTTCCACCTGACCATTCTCTTATGGGTAATAGGGTGACAAATGTTCCTGCCTAAACCCAAACTTTGATGTTAACTCAGACATCATCTTATTTTGAAAGTGACTACCATGGTCAGTGACAATCTCTCTCAGGACATCAAACCTTGCTATTATTTGGTTAAACAAAAAGAGAGTTGTTGTCTCGCCATCATCTTTAAACATTGGCATAACCTCGACCCACTTCTTGAAGTAGTCTATTGCTCTGATGATATAATGGTTCCACCTTGTTGAAGCGGGGTTGCATGTAGTGTAATCAATCCCCCACTTGGTGAAGGGACCAACTGTGATGATGAGAAACATGGGAGCAGGGTGTGCCCTCATCTTTCGAGAGAAGATATGACACGAGTGGCACTTCTTGACCGATTCAACGCAATATTTGATTAATGTCGGCCAAAAGTAACCGGATCATAGAATATTTTGGGTTGTTTCCAACCTAGACAAATGAACACCACATGCTCTAGTGTGGCAATCATTAAGCATGATTTTTGCTTCTTCATGAGTGAGACACCGATGAAGGATTCAATATACACCTCAACGATACAGAGTGTCCTTGAGTAAGAGATAGTTCTTGGCTTGATGGCATATACAATGACGCTCATCACGAGAAGCACAGGTGGGGCACTTCAAAGTCTGGATATAGACTAGTATATCTCCATACTAGGGGTCCGAAGACATGATAAAAAACATGTCTCCTTTAATAGGCGACTCTTTGGGTATAACATCACCTGATTCGACCAGAAGTTTCAAGATGAGTTTCACGAAGACTAATGAATTTTTGGATTTCACTGAAACAAAGTCCAAGTCAAATTCTTGGAGGATAACTATCCATATACTGATATTTCCACCAATTACACGTCTTGTCAACACGTATTGAAAAGGATTCACAACAACAATGATGGTGGTCCTACGAAACAAAATGTAATAACGGAACCGTTGGACAACATGAACTATTGCCAATGCAAGTTTTTCAACATGTGAATAATTGAGTTCTGGTCCAACCAGGGCTCGACTTAGGTAATAAATCACGTATTATTCAAGAAAATCATCCTCCTGAACCAAGACTATACCGATGGTCGACTCTGTCGCAACCAAGTATAATACGAAATCTTTATTATAATTGGGTGGCCGAAGCAGAGTGACAGACATGAGGGTGCATTTCAACGCTTCAAAAGAGTGTTGAGCAGATTCATCCCAATGAAAAGGAACGTCCTTCTTCAGTAAACACATGAAACCCTTTGTGATCTCGGCATAGTTTGCGATGAAACGTTGTAAAAAGTTCACTTTTCCCTGTAAACTTTGAAGCTTAGGGACTGTTCACGGGAGAGGCAACTGAAATATTACCTCAACCTTTAGAGGATCAACCATGATCCTTGTTATCAAAACTATGAAACCTAACACATGACCCGACGTTACGTAAAAACTACATTTGTTTGGATTCAAGCGAATATGGTAGTAGCGACATCGCTCAAAGATGAGTCAGAGGTGTGTAGGATGATCAACTCTCTTACAAGGTAGTGAAGCTAAATCATCAATATAAGCCTCGAATATGTGTTTGAGATCGTGGAAAGAAAAAGACATGGCCCACTGAAAAGTAGCTCCAACATTTTTCAGACCAAAAGGCATCTTCCGATAAGTGAATGTACCCCATGAAAAAATGAAAGCGGTTTTGTGTTGGTCTTCGGGTTTGATATGTATCTGATTGTATCCCGAAAAACCATCCATGAAAGAAAATACCTCGCAACATGCGCATTCATCGACTATCTGGTCTATAAATGGCATGGGGAAATTATCCTTTGGACAGGCCTTGTTCAAATCATGGAAGTACATACATACGCGATTCGTACCCTATTTTTTGTTGACTGGAACGGGATTTGACACCCATTGAGTCAATTGGACGGGGTATATGAAACCATATCCAAGTAGTTTCTCTACTTCAACCTTAATAGTTGTTGCTTTCTTAGGATTAATTGGGCGAAGCTTCTGCTAGATCAACTTAGTGTCAAAATATCTCGTGATTTCATGTTCGATGATTCTTAGATCTATGCCTGGCATTTCCTGGTAATACCATGCAAACACGTCATAGAACTCTTTAAATAAATCCTTGTAGATTCGAATCTCCTCGGGGGAGTCATCCGCTTCGATGGAGACATTCTCCACGATGCCAGGGGTTCTGGAGATATCAATAGGTATCGTTTTAGCGATGGTTTCCATATTTCCTTCAGCATAAACTGTGTGCATAGCCAAAGGATTTATAGGACAAGACCTATCTCCAATCATAGTCAGAGTGAATTCACCTGCTTCAATTCTTCTTAACTCTGGGAGGAAATAAGATCTATGATGGAGATCATCCCAAGGTCTGTTCAGACTAGTCATTGCCTCAATAATCGCCTCGTCTGAGGGCAAGACTAAGTCTAAAGAATCAGTATTGGCAAGGGAACATTGATCCCAAATAGGCTTGAAAACCGGATCTAACGCATGTGCGGGAGTCAGATCGAGATCGACGGAAGCTTGTTGGACTATAGAGTACACAACCTCTGCAATGGACAAAGGCATGGCCATGCCATGGTGCCTTGTCCCTTCCATCATGGATGATGGGGAAGGAAGAGTTCACAGATCATAAAATTAAGTCGTATGAAATGATGAGACTTGAAAAATTTCAACCTTAGCTGGGTCGGGGACAACCGATATGAAGTTAACGTCGCCAGAAGGGGGTGGGTAATCGAAAGTACCCATCAAAGGTGGGCACAAACCAAACACTATGTTGACGATGTCGGGTTGATGGTTATCAATCATCAGGACCGTGGCTTCCCCTGATGAAGGGTCAGGACAGGAGAAGGACAATTGATCAATGGACACAATCCGACCCTCGTTTGGAAACAACAAGACCTGAACAATTGTAGCAACCACTACATTCATAGCATAGGTCCAACTCCTTCCTAACAAGATATTGTAGTCAAGAGATGCATTGACCACTTCAACCTTGACGCACACGGTCTTCCCCCCTAACTGCACGAGGAAAGAGGGGATGATTCCATGTGGTCGGAATGAATGATTGTCAAAAGTGGTAAGAAGAGTAGGTGAAAGAGACAAAATGGGTTGGAAAATGGCCTTCCAACATGCCAACTACATCACGCATGTCGAGGCACCCTCATCAACCACTATGCGGAAAAATTTTCGAGTAAAATTTTTCGTGGTGTAATCCACTACTATATGAAACACCACATGGTAAGGGAGACAAGGTTTTAAGTTGGTCGTATCAAGAATGATCCTTCCTAGATTACAAGTCTCAGCAGATCCTAAGGTAGCTAACAGATCATTTCTCTGGGAAGGGCATCTCTGGAGGACCTCCAAAGCGAACATTGCATAAGGGGTTTGAGACAAATCCTCCACCACAGAGTAGTTCTGGGCAACCCTTGCATTTGGATTATGGGAATCTTTCTTGAACGCACCTTTTGGGATGCGTGTCATTGTTTCTCCCATCATCTTCTCAATATGGAGAGGAAGAGGTGGGTTTTCGGCTTCTTTACCCTTCTTAGAGGTGTTTGGCATTCCGTAGTCACATGTCCTAGTTTCTATATCAACATTACCTTTCAACATATACACATTCACAAATGAAGGATTACTCGAAGATGGAGGGGTTCCCTGACTTCCCCCTTCTATGCTCAAAGAGGCTTGGATTACATTTTTCCCATGTGGAAATGGGTTTGTTAACATGGCAGGCTATTGTTGTGCCAATAACTTTTGAGACTCCACAAGCCGAGGGCACAGGTGAGTCAGATGGTCTTCCTTGCAAATATTACGTGGATACTTCGACTTCTTCTTTTTTGTGTTTCCCCCGCCAACAATATTGGTAGGTTTCTTATCCCCCTTACCCTTATTTCTCTGTTTATTCTTTCTGTTAGGCTTCTGGGTGGCATTCAGGTTTGTCAATTACACACTATGTACATTTGACGTTTGAGTAGGGGGGATAGCCGAACAAGTGGTCTGGCTGGTCGTTGTCTGCTGTATCGACAATTGTTGTAATTGATTTGACATTTGATCAGCGAGATTCGTTTGTGCTGAACCAACAATACCATCGGCATATGGTCCAGATCTTTATCTGGTCTTGTCAAGTATCGACCGCGGTGCATCTTGGAAAACTTCATAAAGTAAACCAGACTGAGAGTAAATCAACTCTAGTTGTTGAGCTCTCATTATCGCTTCTTCTTCTTAAAAGACCCCCGACATTGTGACGTCTTTAGATAACTGAGGTACCAAAGACTTAAGGAACCACTCAAGAAGGAATTCTAGTGGGACTGGTACTTTTATCAAACTCTTTCGGCGTCTCCATTCTTGGATGTGATATGAGATATGGTTTGCCTTTATCTGCTCAAAGTTGGCTAGCAATTCAGTGATGACGTCTTATCTCATAGGTAATTGAAAATGGTTTAAGAAAACCATTGCCAATTCGCCAAAGGTAGAGTATATTGAGCGATCGAGCTTGATGTACCATTTCACAACACTCCCAATGAGAGTGTGTTGAAACAAACACAACTGGATGGAGTCTTCTCTCAATGAGTTGGACGAGCACCATAAATGGAAGGTAGTCACATGATCACCTGGATCTTCATTAGGCTTAGCTTCGAACTTTGGAATATCTGAAGGAAACTTGGTTGGCATAGGAGGCCAACGCGGATCATGACAGATGGGGTCCTTTAATAACCTTTTCAAGTCTGGCAAGTGCAAAGTTGCTAGAAACAGTAATTTGGGTTGTTGATTATAACCAGGGAAAAAGGAGCCTGGATTTTGGCTCACACCAGGTTACTAGGAAAATTTAGGTTGTTGGCCAGAGTTCTAGTAATAATCATGGCCGTGACCAATGTACAGGTTTTGCGCTTGTTGAGATGTCATCAGTTGACTCCCATAATAGGACGTAGAAGGTTGGGCTTGCATTGTATTCCAAGGATTTTGGGAAGGTTTTCCCCCTACCGATCCGACGGGCATAGGTCCTAAGCCTTTCCTGGGGTTCCATTGGCTATGGAAGGGGTTTCTCCAGTCAACATCCCTGACGAGGGAAATGATCATTTCCACGGATTCCAAGGTCCTTGCGAGGAAGGAATTCCTAAGTTTTCCCCATGTGCACGAATAATACCCTGCATAGGATTTTGTTGTCCATAACTAGGGTTGCTCCCGGCCGAGATGCCAGGTGAATAGAATGTGTTGTTACCAAATGTTCCAAACAAAGAGAACAGTGTTGAACCTACCAACATACTATAAGAAGGAATTCCTTGACTACCTTCTCCAAGTGAACTATAGTTTACATTAGGCCCGACGGAGTGCTGGTGAGCACCGCTGAGCGAAGGGGACGAAGGAGGTATATGCCCCCTCTGTAAGGAAAAGAATTATAGGGAGTTGAAGTGCCCCCCATGGATCCTTGCAGAGGAGTGTTTGAGCTCCCTACCTCCAGACCTAAATTTTGTAGAGTGGAGTAGGAAAGGACATAGTTTGTATCGAATCCAAGCATCTCGTATGAGAACGGAGGGCCTGTCGAACTCTGGGTGAAAGGAACAATGATTGTCGCCATAGATGGAATCAGACCATTGCCCGAAGTAGAGGTAGTTGAGACCATAGTGGTTCGAACTGGCGACGGTTGGTTTGGAGGCGGAAAACACCCTATAGTAACAGTTGTAGAGGGATTATGAGGATTCCCTGAAGAAGTAGCAACATTTGTCTCCATCGCTGCTTATGACACTACCTAACGCTCGTAAGGGTGAACTTGTACGATGAAGGGCACCGATAGATCAGTGATTGGAGGGTTATATAGACCAAGAGCTTCTGCTCCTAAGTTAGAAATGGTTGGTTCCTTCAGAATCAAATGTTCTCTTCTTGAAGATGAGTCGAGCATAGTTTCTTGTGGCTCGGTCGCCTCAAAAGACCCTTGTTGGTCTAGTCTTTACCTTAGCGGTGGTGGGGGTGGCTCCAGATTAACTGACGATAGGCCAAGAATCCTTCACAACCGGTGGAGCTCCTGATCCTCCACAGTGTGAGAAGATCAATGACACACTAGGGATTTCTATTAACGTTAAATACCAACACACACTAGAAAAATCTCCTATGAGATAAGACAAGCAAATCACTAGCTAGTTGGAAGAACATTTACACCAACCAACACTAGAGAAACTTACCGGTGCAAGTGCAACTCGAATACAAAATCACCCTTCGGGTATACTCTACAAAGCATGGCCCAATGTCTTCCCTAGGTACCGTGGTATACCCCTGCAGTCACCTATGTAAGTCACTAAGATAAAGGCAACTAGGTTTCCATTGTATAAATAGTCACTAGGCGAGTACAGTCGACAGTCGGGTGGACCACACTGAGCAGGGTACCAATCCCGAAACCTATCAAGGGTATTGAAAGAAAGTGTTCCAAAAGATGACTGAGGACCTCGAACGGATTTGAGACCCATGAAGCTCCATGGAAAATGTGATCAACCAAATCCCAAGATAAGTCCTCTATATGTGTTCCCCACTATGCTTGGTCCGACTTTGGAGGGGTTATCTCCACTACCTTTCTGCACGCGACCTCGTGTTTAGCCTCTGTGTTAGAGGGGGGTCCCAGATAACTTTCACGGTTACTAGACTTTTAAGCACTCCCTAGCACAGACTCTTATGTTTGTTTTTGTAGCCTTGAAGAGTTTCCTCTCCAATCCCAAATCAAGGCTCTGGCCTAGACTAAATTGATGGACCCTATAAACACAAAGTCTAATAACTTTTAATTAAGCGTTAATTTTAGTGGTTGTATTAATTCAAACGGAATGGAAGTGAAACCAGTGATGTTCTTTAAGAGACAAAAGAGAAGAGCATAAGATGAAAGTGAAAACAAACTACTTCTTCTTCACAAATAAATATTTGCCAATTTAAACTCTTTAACCAAAAAATTTCGTAACTACTTTTCTCAGATCTTTGAAAAGAAAAACCTTAAACAATATTTCGCTCAACTACGAGCTACTTAATTTCCTAAGTATTCAAATAAATAACTTAAGAAAAACTTTCTTTTTCCTTGATAAATAAAACAACTAACCTAAACTTCTTTTACCAAACAAAGAAATGGAATCTTTTTTTTTTATTTCAAAGTGCTTCAAAATAAGAAACTTGAAAATGAATTTTTTTTCTTTTCTTCTAAAGCAATCAAAAGGGAAAAGTGAAGACAAGAAAATACCAAGAAAATAATTTTGGCCCCACTGTGGATCGCAGGGATTCACTGACCAAACCCAATAGGCTGATTAGAAAAGACTCACACACTTGTCTGAAACCCTAACACAAAAACATAATAAATATTTTAAAGAATAAGCTAAACTGAGGTCATAACTAAGATACACATTGGCATAACAGAGACCAGGACTAGATCAAGAAAACCCCTGAGAAGTATGACTTCTGACATTGAAGAGGATGACTACCTCTTCTTTAAAAAATATTTTCTCAACACAAGAACGCTACTGACACTTCAACAACCTGCATGTGTATGTGGGTTGTCCAAAGGTAGGGTGCATATGTACGTGTGCAGACCCACTACAAGCGGTATACACCTCTGTAACTTTCCAAAAAAATATCAATAGTCAAAGCAAACAAGGCAGGGAGTACTGGTATTGAAGGCCAGAATCCCTTAAAGACATAGACACTTACATAAACTTAGAAAAAGTATTTAAACTAATTAAATCACCCAAAAATAATATCCCCTAAAAACCCTAGAGGTCTCCCCAGTATGGTTGCCAATTCTGCTATAGCGGGAAAACCCCCTACACACTACACCAGGGTTCTAAAGTCCATGCAGAGCTAACCGTCTAAAGTCTCCTACTTTTAACAACTATCCTGACATTACCCCACAATCATACATAAAAGACAAAGTATAGAGATTCGGTAAACTTACCTTAAACTCCATGTGTGGTGTCGATACCTTTGCACTCAGTTGTTTCTTGACTGTAGATCTCCTCCCAAGGCCAACCTGCATTCACCAAAAGACAAACAAGAAACTACAAGCATGTATTCTATATATGGATTAGTGGGTTAGATATCATAACAAAAATACAAATAAATTATGAAGATTGAAGACATCATTTGGCAGGATGGAAAAACTATTTCTTTATATTAATCTCACAAAGTTGCTTACAATATGAGACCGAGAACTGCTCCTCAAACTCGGTCCTATGCTCCTCTTCACCATGCACCAACTGCTTCCTTGTATTATTCTCCTCTTCAATTCTCTCTAGGGAGATGGCAAGGGTTTGCAATGGAGGAAAAGGGTTGAAAAAGGAATTCTARCACAAACTCACAATGTGGTTGAAAAATATTGGGGCAAAGGGGGAATACTGAAATGGGAAGAKTTTCTTTGCTCTCGTGCTTCTTCTTGGAAAGGGACCCCAACACCATCTTTTATAGGCCAAAAAAAATAGTTATTCGGTTGGGTGACCAACTATGGGYGGTCAAAAGGTTAGGTAACGACCCAAAAACCCGTATCCCTTTGCAATTTTTATTTTTCACTCTTTTTGTGAGTATATGCGGGTTGTAATGGTGCAACAAGCGTGTGTACACAGGAACTAGTGGTGTAGGGCACGTACATCTTCAAAAAAAATGGTTTTTTAGAAGAGCTGTTCAATAATGGCTTGGAAAAAATAGCAAGTAAGATGGCCTGATGCTAGGTATGCATGTCTGGTGCAATTTAGGGTTATAAAAATACATATTTATCATTCGAAGATTTGGGAAGAAAAGGAAAAAGACTTCTTTTATGAGATCTGCAACTAGGTAGTGGTGTCGATGCATAATGCCATATATGGTTAACCACCTCCTAGAATATCCGACAAAATTGTGACTAACCTAGGCAGAATATCAAGCTGGTACGTCGAGGAACACTTCTCCGATATTAGGGTTTTTGGATGTTCAGCTCCTCCATATGCTCTGCCACAATTTTTACCAGACTGACTAGTGTTCTGAGAGGTCGCACAACAAACTGTTCTCGATGGGATTAACAAGGAGCTCAGAACAATACAAAAAAAGGTATGGCCCTCTTTTCCCATGCAAATTGGTACATTTTCCCTACTGGCTTTCAGTCACTCTAAAGTAGAGGCCGCAACCTTGGAAGAAATAAAACTGTTCAACATTGAATTCAAAAAGCATGACCCATAGAAGTTCGTGGGTAATCACATGGCCAACTACAATTTGAAAAGGTATGAACACGAAGATTCCCCTCAAGACGAGATTTTTCGAGGAGCGAGATCCTATCCAGAGTTCTTGAGTCAAGTTCGAGCTATGTCACCCGATAAAATGATTGAGTTTTACAACTTCTAGAGGCACAGAAGAAGTATCCTCCCTAAAGTGTTACAAGGAGGAACCCTGACGTCTCTAGCTACACAGAAAACAAAGACCCAAAGCGTAGAAGCAGTAGGCTCCAATGGACAAGAAATCCGGGGAAGTTTGGAGAAGACTGAGGTGTCAACTCAGAAAGAAGATATCCCATCGACAAATGTATCAGGTGACGAAGACAAAGATCAAACAGAGACACTGACAAAGGAGGGAGAAGAAGGACCATTGTTTACACCAGATAAATCAACTACAAATGCGGTCGGGAAGAAGTTTTCCACCGAAATCGCCAACTCTGTCTAGTTCATCACACTGTTACAATTCACTAGAGGGAACCCAAGTGTATAGATAGTATTCATAGAGGACCTCACACCCATTTCGGTTGAAGAGTTGCCTCCTTCTAATTTCTTTTTCAGCAAGAAAAGGAAGGTTGTAGTGAAGAAAGAAATGCACCTAAAGGAAGGTCCAACTGTCAAGAGACACAGGGTGCTAATTGATGGAGAAGAATTGGAAGAGGTAGACTTTGTTGAAGAAGTAGCAGGTTCACTGGGGGATTTTTCAATAGCTAACCAGGTTTTAGTCAGAAATTTAAAAGAACGACTAAAGCAGAGAGATCTGCAAATAAGCCAATTGCATAATCAAATGAAGATTGTAGAAAAGAATGTCTGAAGCAAGGTCAACAAGGGCTTTGAGCAGATTAGAGCCAACGACAAACAGGAAATCCAACAACTCAAATCCATCCTCGAAGATATGCACAAGAATATACAGGCGAGACATGGACTGGCCACCCAACATGATGAGTTGGTAAGGAAACTACAAGCCAAATTAAGCTCTACCGAAAAAAATGATTGTAGATATAACAATGTTCCAAGATCATGCATTGGAAGTGTGAAAGGAACTGGAAGCAGCACAACAAAGCCTTCTCACTAAGGTTGAAACTGTCCAAGATCGTTTTCGAGTGATATATCAAGCATGAAATAACATTTGTTTAAGAGAGATAAAATCTATTGTTGCCCAGACTACCTTCCAAGAAGCAGTTATGTCATCAACAAAATAAGGAGTAGCTATGGCTTCCAAGTTTTCCATTTTGGAACAGACTAGAGGTGATATAATACTAAAGACCTGAGAATCTAGCAAAGTTGGAAGCAGGAAAATGGCTAAGGAAGTGAAGGATTTTTGTGAAGAGGCTTTCCACTCACTCAACAAAGAATCATTAGGTATTGATAAAGAAGATAACTTTGGAGTACTGGGAGAGATTGACATAACAAAACATCAACTTGACATTAAGACAAATATGGAAGAGGCTCAGGCTGAAACCTCATAGATAAAATAGGTTGATATTATTAAGATAAATAGATGGCTAGTGAAGCCTAGTCTACAATTACAGTCTATAGTTTCTGTTAAGAACCAAATACCTGAATACAAAATATCACAATAGATCCAAAGATATCTGAATACAATCACCACACAATATATATGAAACCATATAGAAAACCACAACTTTATTATAGAAACCCTTGAGGTAGGGAAACACCATACAATGGATCCTATTATGGAAGGGATCCTCTCATGTTCACTTTCCTCTTCGAGGGGGCATCCTCCTATTGAGCTACCTCTCCAAATACAATAATTCTCTTCATGTTTCATTACATTGCTTGAACCCCTTTATATAGTGCTACCATCACCTGAGAACATTCTAGAGGAGGAATCTTCTAGAAGTAGAACCTTCTAAGAAGTCCTCTTACATTTATTATATTTAATTACCCATTTATTATATCTAACTACCATAGTGGGGCTTATTTAATAATATAGTAGACCTAGTCCACCTTACATTGAATCACCTCCACTATTATCACTATGGGCCCTTTGCCCCCCCCACTACCTCTCTAGCTACCTTACATTCCATCCCCCTTATGAAAGAGTTGTCCTCAATGCTTGATGTACAACCATATGCCAGGGTCCCATGGATAATTGTGGACCATAATGCTAAAGAATATTGGAGAACCAAGGTCTCATGTAGAAAGGAAAGCCATCATGTTGAAGTAGTCCAACCACGATTGTAAGCCCAGGTCCCATGTCCAAGTGCTCATGTGAACTCCACGTGGAAGATTTTGGAACCCAATAACCAAATCAAAATGATGCTCCAAAGACTAACACCTATCATATGGATCCAAATAAGAAGATCCATCCACATAGTGGAAAAGGGTCGTAGCAGAATCTAGAAGGAATAATACTACTGTAGAATATGCAGGATGGACACTGGTAATAATCATTGGCTCTTGATTTGTCATATTGATGCTCTCTACAGAAGGTGGATTAGAGTCATCAAATAAAATATGAAAGTGGTTTTCATCCCAGAAATGAAAACTATCCATATACCAATCATCACAATCGACCTCAAAATCATACCAAGCATATATTTCTTGATTATATTCATCCCTGATGTCCGCCATAAGAAATATTTGTTTCATGTTATCCATTGAATCTTGAATACTATAGAAACTATCATTGAGGCCATTTGCAAGGTCATGCAATCTAGCATCCAATGTGTCATACAATTTGGATTTGATTGCTTCAAGAATTCCCTTGAGGGTTTGAGAGGAAATATAACAATAACTTATTGCAAAAAATCGCGGCGTTTTCCAGAAAAACCCTGAAAAACTGTTGAATTTAAAATGCTCATAACTTCACTTCCCGGACTCCATTTCAGCTGATGTTTTTTTTGAAATTGGGTGAAATTATGAGGAGAAATCAGATCTGTAATTTTTTTGGGAAAATTCGGCCTCCAACTTCTACAGAAATAAGAAAAAAATCATGCCGCCGTCCGTGGAAAAAACTCTGAAAAATTGCAGATTTTAAAACTTCAATATCTTGACTTCCCGAACTCCGTTTCTGACGATTTTGTTTTTTCAACTTGGGTGTTTTTATGAGAGGAACTCATATCTACAACCTGTTTCTACAATTTTTTCACAGAAATATACTGAAAATGTCTAGAATGTCACGACCCTCTTTTTTCTTCTCCGAAACAAAAATCTGCAAAAACAAAAAATATTTGCCCACAATGTGTGCCAAGGAAAGTTCTTTGATACCAATTGTTAAGAACCAAATACCTGAATACAAAATATCACAATAGACCCAAAGTTATTTGAATACAATCACCACACAAGATATATGAAACCATATAGAAAACCACAACTTTATTATAGAAACCCTTGAGGTAGGGCAACACCATACAATGGATCCTATTATGGAAGGGATCGTCTCTTGTTCAGTTGCCTCTTTGAGGGGGCATCCTCCTATTGAGCTACCACTCCAAATACAATAATTTTTTTCATGTCTCATTACATTGCTTGAACCCCTTTATATAGTGCTACCATCACCCAAGAACATTCTAGAGGTGGAATCTTCTAGAAGTAGAACCTTCTAAGAAGTCCTCTTACATTTATTATATCTAATTACCCATTTATTATATCTAACTACCATAGTGGGGC
>SNQJ01S0041737.1:73257-84726 GCA_010110895.2 Picea sitchensis
TACCTCTCTAGCTACCTTACAGTTTTAGAAGATAGACGAATGGAAGAAAGATTGTCTCAATTGGAAAAGAAAATATATATTTTTGAGGCTAATAATTTATCAGAGCCCTCTAGGCTGGTGGCACAATTTGTGAGTAGATGCATCAAATGTATTGAGCAAGGAAAAGGTAGCACCACTGGAAACAAATGATATAACTTGTGTACATTATCCGTTTCGGAGCTGGAGAACTAGAGAGAAAGACACCTCTGCCAGCATAATGAGGAGACTGACATAAAAGATGCAAGTGAAGTGTTTCACATTTTACATTTTGTAATTTTTACTATTTTAGAAACAAGGGGAATTGCAATCTTTTAAGGTTGAGAAACTTTTTTATAAATATAACTTCCTAAGGTTAATCAAAGGTTGCTTCTTTCCATATTGTAACTGAGAAAACTCATTTTTTGTGAGTATTAATACAAGTGCAGACACAGATTCCAAACTTTGTGTTGTTTGAGTTATGTGACCTCTTTGTGTTTCATATCTTCTGTTCTCTTTAAGTTTTCCTGAAAAAGTGAATGATTACAATTTAGTACAACATCTAATATGATTACGTTTCATTTAGTATTTGATTAGCAAACAATTTTTCCTCTGTATTTTCTATCAGCAAATACAAGACCTACCTGTTATTTGGATTACTACATATTGTATTCTTTTAGGAGTGCATTCTACATTTCCTTCTACTATAAACAAGGTAAGAATCCGCTGTCATTGATGCCTTAGTTTGTTTAATAGTTTTGTAATTTTCTTCTCCTCTTTAAATTTGATAAATTGACTCATATGAAAAAATATGGCCTTTGTTTTGTTCGGATATTAATTTCATTTGAGGATTTAACTCTTGCACAACTAATGGACGGAAAATCACCTTTAAAACCAAATTTCATTAATTCATGATGCCTGCCATTATTCTTTGAGCCTTAAGTTTCGTCTCAGGAAAAACACATACACTCAGTAGAAAGTTTCATTCTTTTCTTTAATAACATTTTTAATCAGACTTTTTAAGAAAGCGGTAATGTAGAGTGTCATTCTTTTAAAAGTACTTCAAATAGAGTCTTAAAGCTAATCATCCGTGAGACCAAGTAGGCCAAGTGTTGTAACCATGCTCTGATACCAATTTGTAACATACCCATGATGGGGCAAAGAAAAATGAGAAAAAACTTCATCCTCATAGAAACAAATCCTCTTTCTCTCTACGGGTTCTAATTTGGAAAGTCCAGGACTCATCCCAAGCCTCTGGTCAAGATTCGATGAGTCTAAATCAAACGATACTTTGATACCATGATAGTCTCAACTCTAAATCAGACACAAACCCTTTCAACCTCTATTGGAGGTCTTATGATGCCCATGACCTTCTCCTTCACGCTTCAGTGAAGTCTCAAAGTTGGCGTTAGCCCCTTTTCTCTTGGCCTCTCCTCAGATATGACCTTGACGATGACCACGTGATTGTGGGTGTGATCACAAGCAGTTTGGGGTCAAAATACTTCTGGTCCCGCAATCCTCCTCAAGTCTCCACATGTCCTCCTGACAAAACCACGGTTTGAATTGCGGCCCACCCTCGATATTTTAAACTTCACGCGACTCTTGTCCCTACAATGATATGAGATCGTCGATCTCATGATATTGACAATACTGTCTGAATTGAAAGTTCATATCTGCGCCTCTCAAATCTACGGACCATATATGTCCCTCCTAGATCAACGATTGTGATCTCTTCGCAATTCCGGACTTCGAGGTTTTGAAATATCAAACCCTGCGTCTTTTGTACTTCAAAATTTTGGAGATGACAATCTGCAGACACCTGTCCTGTTCGATCAATGGTCTTGCTTCCACTTTGGATGTTTGACCATTTAACCCAAATCAACGGTCCTCCAACCCTCTTCTCGATCGATGATCGAGATATCCTTCAGGTTTTGGACTTCTGAGATTTCAAATCTCAAACCTTTTTCCCCAATGACGTTTATCTGAAGTCTACAATCCTGTGATGCGTGTCCCCCTAATATGATGATCGAGGATTACTTCAGGTATTCACCCAAAGCTCACATATTTGCACCACATGTCCTCTAAATCCAATGGCTATGAATCACTTTGGGACTTTACCTAGAGTTCACAGATTTGTGCCATGTGTCCTCTGAATCCAATGGCTATGAATCAGTTCAGGAATTTACCCAGATTTCATGGATTCACGCCACGTCTCCCTTAGATCTGTCGGTCCAAGTTCACTTCGGGGTTCAGAAATCTAAGTTCTCAAACTGAAACCCCACTACAATCTTCCCAGATCTCTCGATATGTTGACAAGTATTCCTGTGCCAATTGACGGCTCATGGATCTTCGTCTCTTAGGGATTTGGGTGTTTCAACACTTTGACCTTTTCCTTCCTCTTGATCTTCTGACCTATTGACATGTGTCCTCCTGGATCCAACGATCGAGATTTTCTCTGGCCCTTCAACTTTCCGTGCTTCAGGAATCTCAAGTTTTAACTTGCCTCCTCCTGGACTCACAGTATCTGGCAATTCATATCCTCTCTGATGATCCAATGCTTGAAGTTTACCCCAAACAATTTGATGGCTCAGATCTATTCCTGTAATCAGACGATTGAGATTCTGCTTTGGGGTTTCAGATCTTCGAGCATCAGAAACTTCAAGTCTCAAACCTTGACATCTTCTCTCTCCCATGCGTGCAAACGTTAAGAATAATTCACCTTCCTCATATATGATGGTTGTCAATCCTTTTCACTGTGATCCAATGACCATTGTCTCTCCTATCAATATTCAAAGGTTTTAAACCTTTGCTTCTCCTATGAGTCCTACTCTTGGATCTCGACAACACTTATGATAAGTGCTATCCCTTCTGATCTTAACCTCTTTGAAGTTTTTTGTCATCCCACATGCTCCTTGTGTTTCAGGGATCACTTCAAAATTAGATCAAAGGTCAACGACGCTCGATGGTTCACAGGAATTGTGGGGTCCCAACATGCGGGTTCTTTACTAGGGAGTTTGACCTCCACAATCTAGAAATTGCTCACTTGATTCTATTCTAACCAGGATCGTTGATCCTCCATCCCATTGAGATCAATGACAAGGGTGAATTGAGGGCTGTGAACTAGCGCATCCACTATTTTCACCTTTGCACTTCACAATGACTCCCCACCCTCGATATCCATTCATAGATCGACGATGCATATCAATTGCGGGGTTTAACTTGACCTTCTTACAACTTGACATCTCGAAGCCTCGAGCTCCAAATTTCCTAGACCTAGGTCACATGGATCTTTATAAAACTTTGGGGCTATGATCCCCGCTCTTAGTCAAGTTTTTGGTTAAGGAAATAAGAGCAAGTTTAGAGTCTCCTACACTACTTGTCTGAAGGGAACACCTTCCTGACTCACATATATTGGATCTTTGAATCAAGGCAAGGTAACTTGTGAGGTTACCAAATCAGTAAATATGCCCAGAGGATTGCTCTGACTCAAAAATGGTGATGTAAATTCATGGGGAAAGCACCTTCAAGTGATTAAACTGGGGCATATGGAAATCCAAGAAGAATTATAGGTTCTCAAGGAAACAAACTCATATTCATAATTTAATCTCTTTTACAGAGAAAGAAACCTTTATAGACATGTAAATACTCGCATGCATCCATTATTTACAATTCAAAACAAAAGGCAAGAAAACACTTATTAGAACCATAGAGTGTGATGTGACTACTAAAAGGGGTGCTTGTTTCCACCCAAACATAGGCTCAGTCACTCCCAATGGATTTATCACTAGCCACCCCCGAGCTTAAGCCACAATGCTTTGAGATTCAATATCTTACTTCCAGCTCAACGAAAGTTAGGGATGAAGGTTACTCTCCTTCTCCCAATATATAAATAGATAAGGATGAAGGTTACTCTCATTCTCCCAATATAGAAATAGATAAGGACGAAGGTTAATCTCCTTCTCCTGGTTCAATATCTATTTTTTGTGATCAGAACTCACTATTTCCTCTTTCAGTCCTTCCTCGGACTTGAGAGTTTCCTCTCTTGTCTCTGCATTTTCTCCGCAGGTCTCCCTCTCCGCACCATGCTTCCTTTATTTCCTCCCTCAACAAGATTGTGTGTGTCTTGAATATCCCTATCCGTGGTCATATCTAGAAGCCTTACTGATGGGTAGTCTACCCTATCCCTCATTAACTTTTGAGGAGGCCTTCCCAGGATGGCATGAATTCATTCATGGTCAAAAGGTTGTTGTGATCTAAGCAACTTAATTTCAATCATGGTACTGGTTTGGTGGAGGTTAACGCAACCATTCCTGGTCCCGTCCACCACCTTTCACAACATTTCGTGGTCTTTCTTAGCACATCCCCTCTTTCAGTAGTCATGAAACACGTAACCATTCTCTATTAAAATAACATAATTTACATTCATCGACCTTCTACACAAGGTCCATCAAATCAAATATTCACATTTTTAAGTTTTCCATAGTTCCTTGGCCCATATAGTTATATTTACAAACTGGGGGAAACACGGTGTTACACCTGTCCTAATACTTGCATTACATCTGGTCTGTATTTTTTCACATATTATAGGCTACCAATCATTGACATGTATTTCCTATGATCTGTAGACTTTGAATCATCATATTTTCTCAACTTGCAACTGGTTTGCATGGGAGTGATAATTGGTTTGCAATCTTCCATTCCAAACGTCTTTAACATTTCTCTAATACACTTGGTTTAATAAATAAAAATTCCTTGGTTTCTTTGACGTATATGAAGACCCGAAAAGAAGGATAGTTCTCCAAGTAATAGAATTTCAATTTCATTTTGCATGTCCTTTTCAATTTTCTGACTTAAAATTCAACTAATAAAACACTATCTTGAGTTACCTTGATGTAGAGGTTGTTGTTTGCACTTCGTTTTCTTAACCCTGCCTACTGTAGATATTTATTCAGTCTAGAGTACCATGCTCCAGGAGGTTGTTTTAGACCATACAAGACCTTCTTTAATTTACACACATAATTTGCATTCTTTGACAATTGAAATCCCTCTGGTTGTTCAATGTAGACTTCTTCAAGTTCCCCATTCAGAAAAGATGATTTTACGTCCATCTGATACACTTTAATATTTTTGGAGCATGCATAAGCTAAAAGCAATCGGATTGCTTTCATTCTGGAAACTATGGAAAATGTCTCTTCAAAGTCGATTCCTTCAACTTGTGCATATCCTTTACATACCAATCTAGCTTTGTTCCTTGTAACTTGTCCATCTTCATTCAATTTATTCCTATATACCCACTTTATGCCAATCACATTCTTATCCTTTGGTCTTGGAACCAATTCCCAAGTTTCATTTTTCTCTATTTGATCCAATTATTCATCCATAACATTATTCCAAAATTCATCCTTGCTGGCCTCTTCAAAACAGGTTGGCTCAATCGTAGATGAGAGTGCTACGTGCATTTTTTTTGGTGAACAGATTCTTCTTCTAGTCTCAACTCCTAAATCTTTGTTTTCGATAATCTGATCTAAATGATGATTCATCTGTAATCGTCTTTTAGGTTTCTTTGGAGGCACTTGCTAAAATTTCTCTTCTCCTTATGTATGATCCTCTTCATCTTCCCCTTCTACCTCTTTTTCATCTTCTGCTTCTTCTTTGTAAAGTTGTTCCATTGATTCATTTTCTTCTTCCTTTAATTCTTGTGTACCTGTCTCATCAATTGTTATGTTGATGTTTACCACAACTTTTTTCAATATCAGGTTGTAACACTTGTATGTTTTACTTGTACTTTGAGTAACCAACAAGTACTCATTTGTCCACATGAGAGTCAAACTTTCCCATTATGCCATCTTCTCTTTTGATGTAGCATTTGCTTCCAAAAAATCTGAAGTGCTTCACATTTGTTGGTATTCCTTTCCATAGCTCGTAGACAATTTTTTCATTGTTGTTTATGAGAATTACTTTGTTTTGAATGTGAACTGTTGTATGCACTTCATGTGTCCAAAATATATCTTTCAATTTGGATTCCACTAGCATTTTTCGAGCCATTTCCTGTACTATCTTGTTCTTTCTTACAACAAATCCATTATGTTGAGGAGTCCTAGCAACAGAGAATTTCTTTTTTATTCCATTCCTGTTGCAGTAGTCCATAAATTCCTTTGAAGTGAACTCTCCTCCATTATCATATCTCAAGCATTTGAGTTTTGAATCCATTTTATTTTCAACCATTTCCTTATAGACCTTGAAGTTTTCAAAATATTCTGACTTATTCCTGAGAAAGAAAACTACAGTCATTCTTGTATAATCATCAAATAATAACATAAATTATTTCTAACCTTTTAAACCCTTTGTTGTATTTGGTCCAACTAGATCAGTATGCACAATTTCTAGTGGTCTTGTCGTTGAATATTCTTTTGATTTAAACCTGGTCTTTGTTTTCTTTCCTTGTTGACAATGCTTGCATAAAGTGTTGGTTGGTTTTGTGATCTGGGGCATTTCTCTAACTTATTCCATTTTGCTGACTTTGACAAGGTTATCAAAATTTATGTGACCCATTCTTTTGTTCCATGGCCAACTTTCTTCTTCCTTTCCTAGGAAACACTTCTCATTTCCAATTTCACTTAATACATATATGTTCCTTGAAGTTCCTGCAGTTGCTGCAATCAATTTTCCAGAACCTTCTTTTCTTATCTCGCACTTTTGTGAATCAAAAGTAACTTTATGACCTTGGTCACACATTTGACTCACACTTATAAGATTATGTTTCATATCTTCTACTAGTAGAACATTTTCTTCCTTGGTATTCTTGTTCCCAATTATGACTGTGCCATTTCCAATGATTTTAGCTAAATCATCATTTCCGAAGGAGACTGATCCATCTCTTTACTTTCTAAGAAACTTGTATCTATCACCTGTCATGTGTTCTGAACAACCACTGTCAACATACCAACCATGTTTCTTCTACTTAGCTTGTAGAGCGAGTTTCCATTCTTCATTACTATATTGATTCTGCTTTCTTATCCATGTCCTTTTTTGAGGTTCTTATCTGTGACTGTTGTTGTTTTGTTGTGGTTCTCTAGGAGGGACTTTCATTATGCAATATTTGACCATTTGTCCAAAGTTGTTACATTTGTAGCATTCCACTTTAGTGCTCAAAGATTCAAACCTATTGCAGCTTCTTCCTTGTGTTTCACTAGGCCTTCTTGGATAACCCTTTTGTCTATGAATTTCAAAGTTGTTTATGTTCATGTTGTTAGCTCTACAATTCACAACTTTATGTCCAAAATTATTACTTGCATAACATAAACCAAAAAAGATAGTTTGATACCTGGGAGTTGAAGATCTTCGGAAATGAGGTACTCTTATTAATATTTCTTCTTCCTGAGGCCTATCTGTTTCTGTCGGTCGTTGATTCAGAAATATTAATCTTCTCGGTGGAGGAGTGTCCCTGCAATTTTCTTTGTAGACCTTCCTATCCCCTTTGATTGTTTCTACATAACTTTTTGTATATGTTTCTTGTTTTTTTGTTTTGGAGCTTGATCCATTTTCTATCTGATTGTATCCAAGTCCGGACTTATGATGATGAGTTTTTTGACCACTGATAATGTCATTCAGAAATTTTGAGTTGTTTTGCATATTTTTCTTTTGAAGATCCTTTCTTAATGTGACAATTTATGCTTCCAAATTTCCAATGATCCTGTCTCTTCCTTATAACTATTCTTTGAGTTCTTCTTCAATTCTTTTATATTCTTCAATTTGAACCTTCAAATTTGTGATCATTTGTTCTAGTTCATGAGTGTCTTCTTTCTTGTCCAGTTCCGCCTGTAGTTTCTTGTTTTTATTATTTTCTCTTCTGATAACTTCTATGGCACACAACAATTCTTCTCGGTAGTCAACTTCTGCCTCTTCATATTCTTCTTCAGCCTCTTCATATTCTTCTTCAGAGTCTTCTTTATCAGAGTCTTCTACTGCCATGAACATAAATATTTTTGTCTCACTATCACTGACTTCATCTTCATCTGATGATGAGATGTCTTCTTTGGTGCATAAGCTTTTCTTGAAAACTTTCTTTGTGGTTATTTTTCCTTTATATATTTGTTTTCTATTTGAGTAACCTTCATCATTTATCTTTTTCTTATGAGGAAATTTCTTATCAAAATGACCAATACCATAACAATTAAAACGAATCAAAGGAAGCTTACCTCTATACATGTCGTTGGTTCCCTTGTTTAATCTTTTGACAAAGTTGGCCACTTCTTCATCATCTTCCGAGACGTCACTGTTGTTTCTATGTTCTTTTTCTTTTTGCTTTCCCTTTTTCTTCTTTTGGATGCTTTGAAGGTTTCTTCTTTTATATCTAGATTTTCCTATTCAATTCTCATTTCATATGCTGTGAAGATTACATGTAGTTCATCCATGCTTATTGAGTTTATATCTTCTCTTTCTTCTAGTGTTGATATCTTAGGGTCAAATATCATAGGAAGAGATCTTAGTACCTTTTGAACAATTACAAATTCTTTGATTTATTCTCTCAATACCAAGATTGCATTTACTATTTCATCGACTCGTAAAAAGTAAGTTGCAATGTTCTCACCTTCCTTCATCTTTAGTTGTTCGAACTGACCTCTGTAAGTTTGAATCTTTGTTGCTTTGAATTTTGAATCTCCTTCATAAATATTTTGAAGTTTGTCCCAAATATATTTAGTGGATTTACAATGTGCAACTTTGGTGAATATCGATTCTCCAAGACCATTCAGAAGTGAATTTGTGGATTTGGAATTATTCTGACCGAGTTTCATATCTTTGTCATTTGTCAATGAAACTGTTGGTGTTGTGTATCCATCTACAATTGATTGCTAAATTTCAAATCCCTCTGCCTGTATATATGTCCTCATCCAATTTCTCCAAAAGGCATACTTATGTCCATCAAACTATGGTATTCCATTTTTATACATTTTTTTTTCTCTCCATRATCTACCTTTTAGTGGTTAAACTGATTTGAGGGAACTTGCTCTGATACCAATTGTTGGATTACCGAGAGGGGTGGTGAATCAGTAATAGATAAATMTAATCMTGTTTAACCATATAATGAAAGTGTGATATGAATGTAGCATTATCATCCAATATTTGTAGAGTAAATAAACAATGAACAAATGAACAATCCTACACATACACAGTACACTAATGTTTTTACTTGGAAACCCAAAGTGGGAGAAAACCATAGAATGTTTTTTCTTATATGTCTTGAATAAATACATTCATTGGAAGCACCAACTTCCTTATTTTTCCAGATGCAACTGGAAGGAGGCTCAAACCCCCTAGTTTCTCAGGCTACAACCTGAGGGAAGATGCAACTCCCCAATTCTCTAGTTACAACCAGAAGGAGGCTACAACCCCCTATGTTCTCCGGATACAACTAGAAGGTCGCTACAACCACTTGTCCTTGCCCCGTCCAACCACTCTAACGAAATAAAACTATATCAATAAACCCACACCAAACAACCTATACCAATAACCTGAACCATGTATCAACCATGCATTAACCTATACCTCAACCTGTAATCAACTTGTACCATAAACAAGTGCATCAACCATGCACCAACCTATACCAAACAACCTGTAATCAACTTGTACCATAAAAAATTGCATCAACCATGCACCAACCTGTAACTCAACCTACAAACCTTCCTTAGCTTTAGCAACAAGATTCTAGCATTTTCATCAAACTTTACTTTAGTCTCACATGACTAGTTTTGGATTAGTCAACAACTCTAACTTGAAATCATCATGACTATGTACCTGTAATGAATAAATATATGAAAATATTACACAATGTTATTTAGTGTGTTTTATGCAATTCCTCCAGGTGTCACTACTTGGAACCTCTCAAAAAAGGAGTTCTGGCAAAAATAGCATACCTTGTTGAATTCTCTCTTATTCTAGAGAGAGAACTTATAGAGCATGCCCCGCACGGAATATTTTTTTTCTGGATCTAAATTTTTTACATAGAATACTATATATTGTACTCTAGCCAACACATTTTGTCTTACTGAATTTGGATATGTTATGAAGAAGTTATGATGTTTTTACCAGAAACACCTGTTTTAGACTAGTTTCAGGACTAACCACAAACCCTATTTTCCACGGAGTGTAACTCCAAAACTACAATGACCCAGAAGATGAAATTGGTACCACAAATACTTGGATATGTTTTCTCAATTTCCTCCCGATTTCATAGCTTGAATCATTCTAGAAAAAAAATTATTACGAAAATGGTGAGATGACCTGTAAATAACATACCTTAGAAATCATCATCAAAATAATTTATCCTCTCTTGAATTCCGACCTTATTTAATTCACCTTCCCTGTGAAATTCAGCTTATATATCCTTTGGTTACCTTAGTCACCTATAGATATTCAATATGCTCAAGTGTGATTAAAATGAGAGAGCCTTGCCTCTTATTTATACTTTCATGTAGCTTCCTTAGAAGCATCTTCTAGACCACTTTGTCCACATAGTCACCTATGTCCAACTTTGCACAATTTGCCACTTGTCCATATATCCAACAACCACTTGACTACTTTACCCATTTTCCTCATTTTAGGGTTAACTTTTTTATAGTCACTTTCCTTAATTAGAAAGTTCTCCATTTACCTTATTATTTAAATAATCCTCCTTGACTTTGTCACTTCACTTTATTATTTAAATAATCCTCTTTGACTTTGTCACTTCACTTTATTATTTAAATAATCCTCTTTGACTTTGTCACTTCACTTTATTATTTAAATAATCTTCTTTCACTTTGTCGCTTCACTTTATTGTTTAATTTCTTCTTTGGAAGCACTTTGACTTCTTTGACCTTTTGGGGTTTCAAGCCAACATATGAGGGTCCTCCAACTTTGTAAGGCCATAAATATCAAACCGTGAGGAGTTATGTGACTTTCCACATACCACCATAAATGGAATGACATGTAATATCCATCTAGAATAGTATTACCTGCAAATATACCAAAACTCATACCATTATACATCAAACAAACTTGGGTCCATTACCCAAACCTTTGTGCTACCGGAATTCACTACCAGACTTTCTTCAAGGGTTGACATCAATGACAACCAACCCAATTAATCAACACACACTCAAGATGATATTCGTCATACAGAAAAATAAAATGAGTACTATAGAAGAAAGAAACAACAACGTGCAAATATTGAAAGAACAAGTGATGATAATGTAATTAGAGATTTGCATCTTGATGTTCAACAAGAAGAAGTCAAACCAGGTATGCATACATATTATAGATAATGTTTAGGATTCAAAAAAATATTGTCTAATATAATTGATTGTAAGTTGGAATTTATATTTTGCAAAAAATAAAAATAGATTTTCCTCATAAAATTGATGAAGTCGTTGAAGCCGAAAATGAAGAAGAAGTCCAACTCTCTCTCTCTCTCTC
>SNQJ01S0041737.1:84776-97438 GCA_010110895.2 Picea sitchensis
TCTCTCTCTCTCTCTCTCTCTCTCTCTCTCTCTCTCTATATATATATATATATATATATATATATATATATGAGACAAACACTTGTAGATTTTAATTAATTTATGATTGTTCATTTAGTTTTTTAATGTCTAATTTAAATTTATATATCTTTTATACAACATGTATTTGAAATTTTTATGTTAACAACTTAGAAAATTGAATGTATATGTTAATTTCAATTGTTTTTAAAGTAAATAGATTTAATTTATGTTTTCAAATTAAATTGAAATTTATACAAATGATATCAACATTGATGATGAAATGTTAGAAAATGTTGATGATGAAAAATTTGGGGACAAAAAATATAACCATGTTATACGATATCGTGTTCAAACAATTTATAATAAATTTTTCAACAATGAATCAGTAGAAACACAAGATCAAATTTTGAGAGGTCTGATAAGGTCAAAAAAGTTTTAAAAAACTACATCATTATTGGTTATTCAAAAAATGACTAAAGATTGTGATCCAGATTTTATGAGAAGAACGAGATGAATACATATTATTATCAAAAGATGATTAACACAGAATAACATATATACAGTAAAATTGGTTTCTATTCAATAAAGAAATAAGCTGAAATTGTAAAATGCAGCAGAAAACAAGCTTGCTAGAATGGTGGCAGCTTATCTTTGAGAAGAGATGTGATGGCTATGCTCATTCGCAAGAAGATGATTACAATGCGGATCTCAAGTACTTTCTACAATAAACAAGAATGTCAAAATTCCTAGATATCCAAAAACCTAACCCTAGGAGACTGTAACATACCCAGGATGGGGCAAAGAAAAATGAGAAAAAATTTCGTCCTCCTTACAGAAACAAATCCTCTTTCTCTCTACGGGTTCTACTTTAGAAAGTCCAGGACTCAACCCGAGCCTCCGGTCAATATTCTCTGAGTCTAAATCAAACAAGACTTTGATACCATGATAGTCTCACCTCTAAATCAGACACACGCCCTTTTGACCTCTCTTGCAGGTCTTATGATGCCCGTGACCTTCTCCTTCTACAACATGTATTTGAATTTTTTATGTTAACAACTTAGAAAATTGAATGTATATGTTAATTTCAAGTGTTTTTAAAGTAAATAGATTTAATTTATGTTTTTAAATTAAATTGAAATTTATACAATTGAAATCAACATTGATGATGAAATGTTAGAAAATGTTGATGCTGAAAAATTTGGGGACAAAAAATCTAACCATGTTATACGATATTGTGTTGAAATGATTTATAATAAATTTTTCAACAATGAATCAGTAGAAACACAAGATCAAATTTTGAGAGGTCTGATAAGGTCAAAAACGTTTAAAAAAACTACATCATTATTGGTTATTCAAAAAATGACTAAAGATACTAATCCAGATTTTATGAGAAGAACGAGATGAATACAGATTATTATCAAAAGATGATTAACACATAATAACATATATACAGTAAAATTGGTTTCTATTCAATAAGGAAATAAGTTGAAACTATAAAATGCAGTAGAAAACAAGCTTGCTAGAATGGTGGCAGCTTATCTCTGAGAAGAGATGTGACGACCGTGCTCATTCGCAAGAAGATGATTACAATGAGGATCTCAAGTCCTTTCTACAATAAACATGAATGTCAAAAATCCTAGACATCCAAAAACCTAACCCTAGGAGACTATAACATACCCACGATGGGGAAAAGAAAAATGAGAAAACATTTCATCCTCCTTACAGAAACAAATCCTCTTTCTCTCTACGGGTTCTAATTTGGAAAGTCTAGGACTCAACTCGAGCTTCCAGTTAATATTCTTTGAGTCTAAATCAAACGAGACTTTGATACCATGATAGTCTCACCTCTAAATCATAAACAGGCCCTTTCGACCTCTCTTGTAGGTCTTATGATGCCCGTGACCTTCTCCTTCATGATTCAACGAAGTCTCGGAGTTGGCATTAGCCCCTTTTCTCTTGGCCTCTCCTTATATATGACCTTGGCGATGACCACACGATTACGGGCATGACCAGAAGAGGTTTAGGGTCAAACTACTTTTGGGCCCGCAATCCTCCTCAAGTCTCCACATGTCCTCTTGATGATACCATGGTTTGAATTGCGGCCTGCCCTCGATAATTTAAACTTTTTGCAACTCTTGTCCCTACAATTATATGGGATCATCGATCTCATAATCTTGACAATACTATATGAATCGACAGTTTAGATCTGTGCCTCTCAAATCTATAGAACAAATATGTCCCTCCTAGATCAATGACTGTGATCTCTTCGCAATTCCGAACTTCGAGGTTTTGAAATCTCAAACCCTTCTTCTTTCATACTTCAAACTTCTGGAGCTGGCAATATGCAGACACCTGTCCTAATCGATCAATGGTCTTGCTTCCACTTTAGGTGTTTGACCATTTAACCCAAATCAATGGTCCTCCAACCCTATTCTCGATTGACGGTCGAGATCTCCTTTGGGTCTCAGAATTCTGAGATTTCAAATCTCAAACCTTTTTCCCCAATGACTTTTATCTGAAGTCTACAATCCTCTGACGTGTGTCCCCCTGATCTGATGATCGAGGATTACTTTAGGTCTTCACCTGGATCTCACATATTTGTGCCACGTGTCCTCTAAATCCAATGACTATGAATCACTTCGGGACTTTACCCGGAGTTCACGGATTTGCGCCACGTGTCCTCTGAATCCAATGACTATGAATCACTTCGGGACTTTACCCATAATTCACGGATTCATGCCATGTCTCACTTAGATTTGTTGGTCCAGGTTCACTTTGGGTATTCGGGCCTTCTAGGTTCGTAAATATCAGTTCTCAAACTAAAACCCCACTACAATCTTCTTGGAGCTCTCGATCCGTTGACAAGTTTCCTCATGTGAATCGACGACTCACGACTATTTGGCTCTTCGGGCTTTGGGTGTTTCAACACTTCAACCTTCACCTTCCTCTGGATCTTCCAACCTATTGACACATGTCCTACTAGATCCAATGGTCTAGATTTTCTTTGGCCCTTCGACTTTCCATGCTTCAGGAATATTAAGTTTTAACTTACCTCCTCCTGGACTCATGGTATTTGACGGTTCAGATCCTCTCTGATGATCCAATGCTTGAATTTTACCCTGAACAATCTGACGGCTCAAATCTGTTCCTACAATCTGACGACTGAGATTCTACTTCACGTTTCCGGCTCTTCGGGCTTCGAAAACTTCAAGTCTCAAAACTTGACAGGTTCTCTCTCTTGTGCGTGCGAACGTCAAGACTCGTGCACCTTTCTCAGATCCAACGAATGTCGATACTTTTCACTATGATCCAATAACCATTGTTTCTCCTATCAGTCTTCAAAGGTTTTAAACCTTTATTTCTCCTACGATTCCTACTCTTGGATCTCTTCAACACTTATGATAATTGCGATCCCTTCTGAGCTTGACCTTTTTGAAGTTTTTCACTGTCCCACGTGCTCCTTGTGTTTCAGGGATCGCTTCAAACTCAGATCGAAGGTCAACGACGATTGACGGTTCACAGGAATTGTGGGGTCCCAACATGCGGGTTATTTACCGAGGAGTTTGACCTCCACAATCTGGAAAGTTCTCGCTTGATTCTAGTATGACCGAGATTGTTGATCCTCTAGCCCATCGAGATCAATAACAAGGGTGAATTGTGGGCCGCGAACTAGAGCATCCACTATTTTCACCTTCACGCTCCACAATGACTCCCCATCCTCGATCTTCATTCATAGATCAACGATGCATATCAATTGTGGGGTTTAACTTGACCTCCATACAACTGGACATCTCAGAGCCTCGAGCTCCAAATTTCCTAGACCCGAGTCACGTGGATCTTTATAAAACTATGGGGCTATGATCCCCGCTCTTAGTCAAGTTTTTGGTTAAGGAAATAAGCTCAAGTTCAGAGTCTCCTAGACTACTAGTCTGAAGGGAACACCTTCCCGACTCGCAGAGCTTTGAGATCTGAATCAAGGCAAGGTAACTTGTGAGGTTATCAAATTAGTAAATATTCCCAAAGGCTTGCTCTGAATCCGGAATGAGAATTAAATTCCTGGAGAAAGCACCTTCGAGTGATTAAAATGGGGCGTATGGAAATCCAAGCAGAATTGTAGGTTCTCAAGGAAACAAACGCATATTCATAACTTAATCATTTAATACAAAGAAATAAACCTTTATAGACATGTAAATACTCGCATGCATCCATTATTTACAATTCAAATTATAAGGAAAGAAAACACTTATTAGAACCATAGAGTGTGATGCGACTGCTGAAAGGGGTGCTCATTTCTACCGAACCATAGGCTCAGTCACTCCCAATGGGTTTATCACTGGCCACCCCTGCACTTAAGCCAGGATTCTTTGATATTCAATATCTTACTTCCATCTCAACGGAAGTTAGGGACGAAGGTTACTCTCCTTCTCCCAATAAAGAAATAGATAAGGACGAAGGTTACTCTCCTTCTCCCGATACAAAAATAGATAAGGGTGAAGGTTAATCTCCTTCTCCTGGTTCAATATCTATTTTTTGTTATCATAACTCACTAT
Organism: Picea sitchensis; assembly: GCA_010110895.2. Classification (NCBI taxonomy): domain Eukaryota; kingdom Viridiplantae; phylum Streptophyta; class Pinopsida; order Pinales; family Pinaceae; genus Picea; species Picea sitchensis. Next base: position 89,348 of record SNQJ01S0041737.1, read on the forward strand.
TTCCTCTTTCAGTCCTTCCTTGGACCCGAGAGTTTCCTCTCTCGTCTCTACATTTTCTCCGCAGGTCTCCCTCTACCAACCATGCTTCCTTTCTTGCCTCCCTCAACAAGATTGCATGTGGCTTGAATCTCCCTGCCCATGTTCAAGTCTGAAATCCTTATCGATGGGTAGTCTACCCCATCCCTCATTAACTCTTGAGGGGGCCTTCCCACCTACCATCATGACAAAAATTCATTCATGGTCAGAGGGTTGTTATGATATGAGAAAACTAATTTCCAGCATGGTACTAGTTTGGTGGAGGTTAACACAACCATTCTTGGTCCCCTCCACCACCTTTCACAACATTTCGTGGTCTTTCTTAGCACATCCCCTCTTTCAAAAGTCATGCAAAATGTAACCATTCTCTATTAAAATAACAAAATTTACATTCATCGACCTTCTACACAAGGTCCATCAAATCAAATATCCACATTTTTAAGTCTAACATAGTTCCTTGGCCCATATAGTTATATTTACAAACTGGGGGGAATAGGGTGTTACAATTCCCTCCCCCTTAAAGGAATCATTGTCCTTGATGTTCTATCTATCAAAATGATATGTATGTACCCAAGTAAACAAAATCAGATATGCCTGTCTCATGGCATCTTCCATTTCCCACGTAGCCTCATCTGGGACAAAGTGTTTCCATTGCACCTTGACCTGTGTAATGGTTTGGTTCTTGAGTGAGTTTTCCTTCCTATCTAATATGCATTGGGGTTCTGGCAGGAATTCTCCCTTCGGGTCCATCTGGATCACAGACCAGTCAATTATATGATTAGCATCATGTACATATTTCTTCAGTAATGCAACATGAAAAACATTATGTCCCTTTACTGTGGGAGGATGTGTTAGCCTATAGGCTACAAGCCCCACTCTATCTAAGACTTCAAAGGGTCCACAATATCAAGGTTCCAACTTGGTATAGTATCCCATTCTTAGGGAACTTCTCCTGGGTCTAACTCTAAGATAGACATGGTCTCCAGTCTTGAACTCTTTGGGGGTTCTCTTTCTGTCTGTGTAACTTTTTTGTCTATCTTAAGAAATCTTCAGATTTTGTCTTATCTGAACCACTTGTTGTTCCATTTCTTTCAGTATGTCGGGTCCGATTGTAATTCTGTCCACTAGATTACTCCAGCTGATTGGAATCTTTCACTGTGTACCATAGAGGACTTCAAAAGGGATCATCTTCAAGGATTCTTTATAACCATTGTTGTAGGAAGAATCTACCAATGGTAGGTAGTCTTCCCACTTCTTAGGCTGATGCATTACATGCATCCTTAGAATGTATTATACTATTTGGTTCACTCTTTATGTCTGTCCATCAGTTTGGGGGTGATAAGTTGTGCTGAATGACAATTTTGTCTCCAAACCGGCCATTAGGGATTTCCAAAAGTTCATAGTAAACTTGGTATCTCGGTCAGATACAATTTCCTTGGGCATGCCATGCAGTCTAAATATCTCCTTCATGAAGATGTTGGCAATATCTATGGCCTTGCAATTTGATTTGATAGGAATGAAATGGGCAGACTTAATCATTTTTTCCACCATGACCATGATGGCATGATTTTGCTTGGTTGACTTTGGTAATCCATTGATGAAATCCATGGATATGGTTTCCCATTTCCATTTTGGGATCGGTAGGGGCTGTAATAATCTTGCTGGATGTCGGTGCTCTACCTTAACTTGTTGGCATTCTATGCACTTAGCTAGATAGTTAGTTATGTCTTTCTTCAACCCAGGCCAATATAATTTTGTCCTAGTGGTCGTGATCATCTTCTGATATGCCGGGTGATGAGTATATGGTTTCTTATGTAGTTCATCCATTATGAACCTCTTCAAGTCGTCACAGTTGGGAATATACAATCTATTTCTATAAGTCAACAACCCTCCCTTGAGCATCTGGTAGCCTTCATACTTCAGCCTCGTAGGCTCTTGTATTAGGTATGAGGTCACAGTCTTGAAGAATGCATCTGTCTCTTGTGCATTTATGACTCCTTACCTGATATATATTTCACATGTGCTTACTTATTCCAGATGAATCATTTTTATACTTATGCTAAGGGAATCAACCACCCTATTTTCCTTTCCCTTGATGTGTTTGATTTCAAAATAAAACTCACTAAGAAGAGCCATCCACCTAGCTTGCCCGACATTGATCTTTGGTTGATCAAATAGGTGCCTCAATCCACAATGGTCTGTCATAAGCACAAATCTCCTTCCTGGGAGGTAGTGCCTCCATATTTTTAAAGCATGTACTATGACAACCAATTCTAGGTCATGCCTCACATAATTGATCTCACGCTCATTTAATTTCCTAGATGTGTAGAAAATTACATGTCCCTCTTGCATAAGGACTCCTCCAAGTCCTTCCTTGCAGGCATCTATACACACAAGGAAATCATTATCCGGGTCTTCAATATTTAGCATGGGTACATGGGTTAGGAGGTATTTCAGTTCTTGAAATATTTCTTCACATTTCAATGTCCAAATGAATTTATCCCCTTTTTTTGAAGGGTAGTGATTGGACATCCAATCTTGGAAAACCCTTTTATAAACCTTCTATAGTATCCCACTAAGCCCATGAAGGATATAATATCGTATACATCCTTTAGGTAGGCCATTTCATAATAGATCTGATCTTGTCGGGGTCTACTCCCACTCCTTCTTTAGAAATGACATGGCCTAGGTAATGGACTTCCTTCTGAAAGAAGTTGCACTTGCTAAACTTAGCGTGGAGTTGATGCTCTCTTAGTACTTGAAGTATGAGTCTAAGATGTTCTTCATGCTCCTCCCTGTTCTTGGAGTAGATTATGATATCATCAATGAAAACCAATACAAATTTGTCCAGAAATTTGTTGAGTACATTATTCATCAAGAACATAAAAGTGGCGGGGGCATTGGTTAACCCAAATGGCACCACCATGAATTCATAGTGACCATACCTCCTCCTGAAGGCTTTTTTGTGGATGTATTCATCCTTTATCTGGACTTGATGGTAGCCATACCTTGGTTCGATCTTCGAGAATATGAATGCACCTCCCAATTGGTCGAACATGTCATCGATTATTGGTAAGGGTTACTTGTTCTTTATGGTTGCCTTATTGAGTTGTCTGTAATCTATTCACAGTTGGAGTGTGCCATCTTATTTTTCACAAAGAGGACGGGCGCTCCCCATGGAGATACATTGGGTCAGATGTAGTCATTGTCCATCATATCCTTTAACTGTAGCTTGAGCTCAACCAGCTCAGGCATGCTCATTCTGTATGGCGTTCGGGATGCTAGTACCACTCTCGGTGTAAGTTCTATTGAGAATTCAATATCCCTTCTCGGAGGTAGACCTGGTACTTCTTCTGGGAATATGTCCTTGTATTCTCTCAATATGGGGTGGTCCTTTAGGTTTGGTATGTCATCCTCAACAGATTCCAACACTTGTATGGAATATACGGAACACCCCTTTCTGCAATACTTTTTCATTTGAAGGGATGATATTTGCCTCACTGAGACATGTTTCTCAATCCCTTGGAGGGTTGTATTTCTTCCTTCTTCATTTACACATTCTAAATATTTATGATAACATTCCAATTTAGTTTTGTAAGAAGCCAACCAATACATACCAATCAAAAACTCATAATATCCTAGGGGAATTACGTTAAGGGTCACTTGGGTGGGCAATCCACCCAAGATGAATTGACAGGCTGGTATGACCTCTGCCACTTTTCTTTTGGTCCCATTGGATAATTGCACCAACTACAGTTTAACATGTCTAATTGGTTGCAATTTACACTTATCAATAGTCTGACCGGCCACATAACTCAAATTAGAACCCGGGTCAATTAAAATAGAAACTAGATGGTTGGCAATCATACCTTCCAGCTCCACTACTGAAGCTTGGTGGTCGGCTTGATTATTGTCCAAGGCTACATAGATTCGTGGCATGCTCCTAGCCACATCATTGATGGTGGTAAATTCTTAGATATTGTATACTCTCTTATTGTTCGGTTGTCGGTGTGGGCAGCCCCTCAATTTATGATCCTCTCCACAACCCCAACATTTTAACGGTTTCTTCTTTAGGTTATCGATCTTTGTTGGGGTTGTCTTAAAAGGTTTATTTCAAATTTGAGAGGGGAAATTTTGCTAATATATACTTCTAGTAGGAAGGATCCTTCTAGAATATTTTTCATAGTTCTTAAATCTTGAGGATTTAAACCCCTTCTTCTGGAATCTCGTACTACTCCTCTTCTTACAGTCTTCGTGGGGTCTTATCTTACTCCCAAGTTGTTCATAATAGTACCTTGCTTTCCAGATAGCTTGTTATAAGGTCTTTGGATCATCGAACTCAATCCTATCCCGGTAGGTCTGAGGTAACCCACTAATGAACCACTACATTTTTTCTTTTTCATCTTTGATGTAGGGTACATACCTCAGTAGTTCAAGGAGTTTATTGACAAATTCATCTATGGTGAGATGCCCTAGCCTGAGCTCATAGAATTCCTTAGTTTTCCCATCCATGTATTTTTTTGACAGATACTGCTTCCTGAAGTATTTATCAAATTGTTTCAATGAGAATTCCTTTTCATGGACTCCTTTCACATTCCTAAGGTCTTCGCACCATATGGAAGCCTTTCCATTCAGGTTGAAGATGGTTATTCAAGTGTTCAATTTTTCAGAGTAGTCATAGACTCTGAAATACTTCTTTAAACTAAGCATCCAAGTTTCCACCTCTTCTCCCTTCTTAATCTCTCCATCGAAAGAGGGTGGTTTGGATTTCTTGAACTCTTCAGGACCATGGGTTTTGGAAAGCTTTTGTTTCTTTCCTTTACTTTGAGAATGTGAGCTGGCATTTCTACTAGAGGATCCTTCAGAGTTGTCATCTTCCTTTCTAGAGGACTCTCCCAATGAGTGTCACCTGACTCCAGGTTGGACCTTATTCACGGTACTTCTCCCAGTGAGGTCACTTACGGAGTCATGTTTTCGGATCTCAGGTGGACTCTAACTTCTCGTCTTGTGTCGTTGGTCCAAATGAATGGTTGCAGTTTCATGCTGCAGTTGCCTCTATATGTCAGATAATATCTGTAGAAATACTACGTTAATTTATATTTTTTTCTCTTTCTCCTTTATCAATCTCTCATTGTCATCCTTGAAACTCTGTAACTCGTCCCTAAGGCTCCTTACAGTTTCACCCAAATTTGGAGGGGTTTCTACCTCTCTCCCTTCGTCAGATTTTTCGTCTCTGTTATGGGAGCCATCCCCCACTTCATGACATATCATCATCCTTTAGTCTTGGATTTTTCCTATGATTTACTGACTACTTGAGTGTTGAAAAAAACACTTATTGTTATCTAACAGTTTATTAGTTCATGAACAATACACAGTTCAATTTCTTAAATGCATACACTCAGTAGAAAGTTTCATTCTTTTCTTTAATAACATTTTTAATTAGACTTTTTAAGAAAGAGGTAAGGTAGAGTGTCATTCTTTTAAAAGTACTCCAAATAGAGTCTTAAAATGACTCATCTGTGAGCCCAAGAAAGCCAAGTGTTGTAACCATGCTCTGATATGAATTTGTAACATACCCATGATGGGGAAAATTAAAATGAGAAAACATTTCATCCTCCTTACATAAACAAATCCTCTTTCTCTCTACGGGTTCTAATTTGGAAAGTCCAGGACTCAGCCCGAGCCTCTGGTCAAGATTCTCTGAGTCTAAATCAAACGAGACTTTGAGACCATGATAGTTTCACCTCTAAATCAGACACATGCCCTTTCAGTCTCTGTTGCAGGTCTTATGATTCCTATGACCTTCTTCTTTGCACTTTAGCGAAGTCTCAGAGTTGGCATTATCCCCTTTTCTCTTGGCCTCTCCTCAGATATGACCTTAGCAATGAACACGTGATTGTGGGTGTGGCCACAAGTGGTTTGGGCTCAAACTAATTTTGGGCCCACAGTCCTCCTCAAGTCTCCACATGTCTTATTGATGAAACCATGGTTTGAATAGCGACCTGCCCTCGATATTTTAAACTTCACGCAACTCTTCTCCCCGCAATGCTACAGGATCATCGATCTCGTGATCTTGACGATACTATCTGAATCGATGGTTCATATATGTGTCTCTCAAATATACGAACCATATATGTCCCTCCTAGATAAACGACTGTAATCTCTTCGCAATTCTAGACTTCAAGGTTTTGAAATCTCAAACCTTGGTTCTTCCATACTTCAAACTTTTGGAGCTGACGATCTACAAACACCTTTCCTGCTCGATCAACGATCTTTCTTCCACTTTGAGTGATTGACCATTTAACCCAAATCAACAGTCCTCCAACCCTCTTCTCGATTGACGGTTGAGATCTCCTTCAAGTTTTGGACTTCTAATATTTAAAATCTCAAACCTTTTTCCCCAATGACTTTTATCCGAAGGCTAAAATCTTCTGACCCGTGTCCCCTTGATCTGACGATCGATGATTACTTTGGGTCTTCACCCAAAGCTCACAGATTTGTGCCACATGTCCTCTGAATCCAACGGATATGAATCACTTCGGGACTTTACCCGGAGTTCACGGATTTGTGCCATGTATCCTCTGAATCCAACGGCTATGAATCACTTCGGGACTTTACCCGGAGTTCACAGATTCACGCAATGTCTCCCTTATATCTTTTGGTCCAGGTTCACTTCAGGTCTTCAAGCCTTTGGGGTTTGTAAATCTTAGTTCTCAAACTGAAACCCCACTACAATATTCCTAGAGCTCTCTATCTATTGACAAGTGTCCCGGTGCCAATCGACGACTCACTACTCTTCGGGCTTTGGGTGTTTCAACACTTCGACCTTCACCTTCCTCTAGATCTTCCGACCTATCAACACGTTTCCTCCTAGATCCAACGATCCATATTTTCTCTGGCCCTTTAGCTTTCCGTGCTTCGGGTATATCAAGTTTTAACTTGTCTCCTTCTGGACTCATAGTATCTGATGGTTCAAATCCTCTCCGATGATCCAATGCTTGAAGTTTACCCCAAACAATCTGACAGCTTAGATCTATTCCTGCGATCAGACGACTGATATTCTACTTCAGGTTTCTGGCTCTTCGGGCTTCGGAAACTTCGAGTCTCAAACCGTGACAGGTTCTCTCTCCCGTGTGTGTGAGCGTTAAGTCTCGTGCTCCTTCCTCGGATCCAACGACTGTCAATCCTTTTCACTATGATCCAATGACCATTGTCTCTCCTATCAGTATTCAAAGGTTTTAAACCTTTTCTCCTCCTATGAGTCCTACTCTTTGATTTTTTCAACACTTATGATAAGTGTTATCCCTTATGAGCTTGACTTCTTTGAAGTTTTTCACCATCCCACGTGTTCCTTGCGTTTCAGGGATCGCTTCAAACTTAGATCGACGGTAAACAACAATCGATGATTCACAGGAATTGTGGGGTCCCAACATGCGGGTTCTTTACCAGGGAATTTAACCTTTACAATCTGGAATGTGTTCGCTTGATTTTGTTCTAACAGGGATCATTGATCCTCCAGCCCGTCGAGATCAACGTTAAGGGTGAATTGCAGGATGCGAACTAGCGCATCTGCTATTTTCAAATCAACTATTTTCACCTTCACGCTCTGCAATGAATCCCCACCCTCGATCTTCATTCATAGATTGACGATACATATCAATTGCAGGGTTTAACTTGACCTTCATACAAAATGACATCTCGGAGCCTTGAGCACCAAAGTTCCTAGACCCGGGTCATGTGGATGTAACAACCCTGGTTAAATAGTTGCATAGGGATTATTAAGTATAATTAATTGTCCTAATATGGTTTTAGTTAAACAATGATTAGTATTAATAATATTATTTATTTATTTATTAATTTTTTATAATTGTTGATTGATTAATTAATCAATTAATTGATTACTTAACACATTCAATGATTTGGGTAAAGCATTAAGGGGCTTAATAAATTTAATTTAATCATTATGAAACTTTACGTATGACAGGAAAGGATAAGATAATAAAGGAAAGGGGATAAGGTAATAATGGGGAGGATAAGGTAATTAATGGAGGATAG
>SNQJ01S0041737.1:97488-111583 GCA_010110895.2 Picea sitchensis
TAACACATTCAATGATTTGGGTAAAGCATTAAGGGGCTTAATAAATTTAATTTAATCATTATGAAACTTTACGTATGACAGGAAAGGATAAGATAATAAAGGAAAGGGGATAAGGTAATAATGGGGAGGATAAGGTAATTAATGGAGGATAGGGAGTCGGTGAATGGGGGGAGATATGACGGGGAGGATTCCTACGGGAGATGATTATAAAAAATTGGGAGGAGAGGACTGCATGCTAGCTGTTGGATATTTTTTTTGGTTTTGGGGGAGTTTGGTTTTGAGGTTTTGGTGAACCATTGCAGGGGGCACTGGGTTGCTGGGGGTTTTGGGAATGGGGGCCAGGACTACTTACAGTATCCTTGAGCTAGGGAGCTGGACAAGCTTCTCCTAGCTGGCTGGGTGGTTAGTCGATTTGGGCAGGGTTTGGTCAAAGCAGCAGGTTGGGCAAGGCAGCAGAGTGAACAACCAGATCAGAGGGAATTAACATCAGAAAGAGGTATCTATATTCTGTTATGTAATTCATTAGATTGTTGTTCATTAATTAATGTATGCTACTTATATGCTTATGCTGAAATAAATTACTTATTGTTTTTGCATAGAAGTAATCTTATTTGTTTAAATTTTATGAATCTTATTAGACTTAATTAAATTTGGTTCTTACAATGTATCTTTTTAAAACTTTGGGGCTATGATCCCCGCTCTTAGTCGGGTTTTTGGTTAAGGAAATAAGCACAAGTTCAGAGTCTCCTAGACTACTAGTTTGAAGGGAACACCTTCCTGACTCGCAGATCTTTGAGATCTGAATCAAGGCAAGGTAACTTGTGAGGTTACTAAATCAGTAAATATTCCCAGAGGCTTGCTCCGACTCTAGAATGACGATGTAAATTACTGGGGAAAGCACCTTCGAGTGATTAAACTGGGGCGTATGGAAATCCAATAAGAATTATAGGTTATCAAGGAAATGAATGCATATTTATAGATTAATAATTTAATACAGAGAAATAAACCTTTATAGACATGTAAATAATCACATGCATCCATTATTTACAATTCAAAACATAAGGAAAGAAAACACTTATTAGAACCATAGAGTGTGATGCGACTGCTAAAAGGGGTGCTCATTTCCACCCAACCATAGGCTCAGTCACTCCCAATGTATTTATCACTGGCCACGCTCGAGCTTAAGACACCATGCTTTAAGTTTCAATCTCTTACTTCCAGCTCAACGAAATTTAGGGACGAAGGTTACTCTCCTTCTCCCAATACAGAAATAGATAAGGACGAAGGTTATTCTCCTTCTCACAGTTCAATCTCTATTTTCTGTGATTAGAACTCACTGTTTCCTCTTTCAGTCCTTCCTCAGACCCGAGAGTTTCCTCTCTCGTATCTACATTTTCTCTGTAGGTCTCCCTCTGCCCACCACACATCCTTTCTTTCCTCCCTCAGCAAGATTGTCTGTGGATTGAATCTCCCTGTTTGTGGTCAGGTCCAGAAGCCTTACCAATGGGAAGTTTTCCCCATCCCTCATTAACTCTTGAGGGGGCCTTCCCACCTACCAGCCTAATGGGAATTCATTCCTGGTCAGAGGGTTGTTCTGATCTGAGAAAATTAATTTCCAGCATGGTACTGATTCGGTGGAGGTTAACGCAACCATTCCTGGTCCCCTCCACAACATTTCACAGCATTTAGTGGTCTTTCTTAGTACATCCCCTCTTTCAACAGTCATGCAACACGTAACCATTCTCTATTAAAATAATAGAATTTACATTCATTGACCTTCTACATAAGGTTCATCAAATCAAATATTCACATATTTAAGTTTTTCATAGTTCCTTGGAACATATAGTTATTGTTGTCCCTTGACCAAGTTGGGGAGAACCTTGGTCATGTTTGACCAATTTTGGGACTTTGACAGGTTGGTTGAAGGTGGAGTGCAAGGAGAAGCACAGATCATGGGATCTCAACCCCTTCTTAGGGAATTTTTGGGTTTAGGGTTTATGCAATAGGTATGGGATGTCAGCCCATGGGTTTACCCATGTTTAGGCCCTTTTGTAATGTATAAATAGAAATCTAGGTGATGTAAGTAAGAGAGACCTATATGTGTAATGTGGCCGGTGAGCTAAGTGAGAACAGTTGTGGATGCTTCGTTCATATTGTGTAACGTCCCCAACCATCCATGTAGGGGCATGCTATGCCAAATAAATCTTATTGTTCTCTCTACGGAACATACTGTAACATACCCCGCATCCAACTGAGCTATGCCACATAAATTTATCGAACTGTATACTATTAAAATATACACACACAGAACTCTTGTGGAAACATTATATATAAAACATAAACATACAAATAATTATGTAAATGCATGGATTCATACTGAAATAACAGTAAACACATACATGCAACATATACAAGAAATACCCATAGATATAAACATAGTTATAAATCATACACAGGATAAATCCGTAAAAAAATAAACACATAAATAATAATGCAACATGTAAATTTATCACACAGTTGACACTTATCTTGGTAAGAATATCAACAACTGTGTGTAGAACTTCCATGAACCTCCCATCCTTAGAACACATTGTTCATCACTCTCAATAGTGAGTCACCTATGAGCTGGGACTAAACTCCACCCGGGTAAAAGGGTTCCTAACTAGACTAATGGCTCATGGAAAACAGGAAAGACTTCGTCATAGGTGCCTACTCAAACTAACATCCTATAGTCTCTCATTCCCCACATGCCTTTCCCACCCCAGGAAGTGTGCCCCTTATCTTCTCAACATTCCTTTGGCTACCCCACTTCCCTTCCAGGGCTTCAGCAATAGTCCGGATAGGATGTCTTAGAGCCCTGTAGCTACAGTTTGGCACCTTCAAGAAATCAATTCCCAACAATTCTCTCACCTAGAGAGAAATTTCTCACGGACCTGACAACTCGCCTCTTCAATATCGCATGGGCCTGAAAACCTACTTCTTTAGTATCCTCGGGCCTGATAACTGACTTCTTCAGTCCAACTCCCTAGCTAACCAACTACACAAACAAGTATGGCTATGGATACAGGTTCAAGTACAGTGACAGGAAGTATGAAGGATAGCTTACCGTGTGAGTGAAAGATCATGGTATGGCTGAATGGATAATTCCTTGATGGAAGGAAGAATGTTCAGAATGATGGAAAATATGGGAAAATGAATTAAGTCCCCACAATATGTATGCATGTCCCCAACTTGACACTTGTCATGTTGGGAGCTACTTTGGCCCACTTGTCCCCAACTTTGGAACTTAGGATAAAATAATTATCCATACTTTATACTTTAAGAAATATTAATATAATATTCCTTTTTGGCTTAAGCTCCCTAGATTAGCTCTTTTTCTTAACTTTTAGCCCTTCCTTTTCCTAACTAGTGTATTTTAGTCCCACGTACTCTTTTATCGTGGTCGGTCTGCGTGCAATTATGTATTTTATATTAATGATGAGATGTATACAAATATAGGTGCACTAGCCTTTAGCATCTAGGATCTCTGGCCTAATTCAAAACATAAGCATATTATCTTATAATAACTAGCTCACGAGCCTATAAAACACAACTTATACACAAAGGCTCCCTAGCCTCATTATCGCACGCACTTAATTTGTTGCACGCGGTATCCTGAAATGTGCCCATTCCATCATTTTATTGCGCAGTAAATGCACGCACTACACCATGGAAGATGCATGTCAAAAATATATAAAACAACTCACCAGCTTAAGTACATTATTACATTTATAGTTGGGGTTTGACCTAGGGATATTACATATTGTGTGTTAAGAACTTGCAGAGCTAAGTGTAAGTGATTGTAAGAAGCCTGTGTGAAGATTGTAAGAAGGCTTTGTTCTTGAACCTAGATCGAGGAAGGAGGATATGGCGAGGTGGGCTCAGATCTCCTATCCTATGTGAAGTGAGTTCTTGTGGCTCTCTTCTTTTAGAATATTTAAAGAAGACAATAAAGAAGAGAAGAATTGGTGGACGTAGCCCCACACTGTGGTGAACCACGTATATCCTATGTTGTGGTTTCTTTGTGCATTATAATTGTTATGTTATTGATGTGATTTATCCTTAGTGCAATGATATATGATAGATGCATCTGATATAGTAGCTTAATGCTTAGTAATGTGAATGAATTCTAGATCTAATCTATTTTTATATGCTAAGTGCTTGGATGTATTAGATCTAGTTGAATACTGCACTGCTCTGTAACTAGGGTTTCAACTTGCAATGTGAATAAGGGTTAAATACCAATGAATGTTAATTTCTAAGTGTTATGTTAGTGTTGTAAACACAGATCTGTGTCCCATCCACGTTGTAGACACTTGAGTCTTGCAACCACCCCTGCCTTTACCTCGAGTGAGACTTCATTTTCTTCGCAGGTGTTGTCGAAAGGGTCGGTAGTTAGGGTTTTGTTGGCGCGTTGTTGAAGCATTGAACCTTGGGAATTCCCCTGTGCCAACAAATGGTTTCGTTGCTAGGACCTGAAACTGTGATTGTTGGGAACTGAAGAAAAGAGAAAGCTTTGTACGTAGATATGTTGCTTTAGTGTGTAGTATTCTACTTGACTGCGAAGCTCTGTGCTAAGAAAGGAATCAGATTTGAATAAAAGAAGTAAGATATTAAATCTTTGTGCTCTGATAAAGGTAAGATAAGTGAAATTTTTTGTTTTGAAAGAATGGATCTAGGTATTTCTAATAGATTTTTTCCTAGTTTGAAAACTAAGGCAAAACTAGAAGAAATAATATTAGATATGAGTAGATCTAATAAGAATAGTGAAAGATATGTTATTCCTATGCATAGAAAGAATGTTTGGACTAACAAATGGATGTAGGATCCTAGAAAGAATTTTTTGCAGGTTAGTTACTGTGATCCCATTGTGTAGTATAGGAAAGGCTGGGGGTCATTTAAAATAAAGAGAGGATTAACTCTTTGTTATAGTTGCATAAGACCGATACATCTTGCTAAGGAATGCCCTGGTAGAGGTCCTAGTTGTCTTTGTTGTAAAGCTATGGACCATGAAGTTTTGGATTTCCCTAGAATGATTTCTAAAGTTGAAAAGATGAATATGAGATAAGAAAACCATGAGACAGGCCAAGAAACTAAGGATATGTTAGAACCCTATAAAGAATCAGAGACTTTATTACTACAAATGAAAGAAACTCAGAATGATCACATAGATATCAACTTATCAGAGATCTTAAATGTGAAGGAATGCATCAAAACAAGAATAGGAGACTTCAACATAGACTGTGTTCTGGATGAGGAAACATAGGTGAATATCATGACAGAAAGAACTTAGGAACTTTTGGGAAAGCCTGCTACGGTTCCTTCATTGGGAGGAATAGGATTATTTAGAGGAAAGTTGATAACCCTATGTGGAATACTTACCCAGACAGCTATGAGTGCTCATGGAACTTCGACAGAGTAAGAATTTGAGATCGTTAAATTTGTTGAGAACAACGCCCCATTTTAGACTTTGCTAGGAAAAACATGGATTGAGAAAGATCAGACACGAAGGAAACAAGAAGAGGAGGATCTAGAACAAAAAAATCAAGAACTAAGAGATTTCATGGCTAGGAGAATAACACACTTATTGGAAGAACAAGAGGACCAGTCGAAGCTACTGAGGACCAGAGATCTGGACGTCGAAGTTGCAAGAACACAAGAAGACTTGAAATACCTGTCTGTACAAGAGAGTAGAGAACCTACCCCAGAAAGAGAAGAAGTATTACTCTATTAACCATTGAAATACCCTCCACAGTGTGAAGTTACTATACCAACAGGAGATAAGAACAATAATGGAAAGAGGAAACTAGTGACTCAGATTACAGGAAAGAAAGCCAGAAAGCTCAGCAAGAATAAAGAAAAGTTAGAAAAGTTACAGGAAGTTCCAGGGAGGACTTCAAAGAAGGAAGGTTTGTAGAAATGAAACTTCACCGAGATATCAGAACAACGAAGATTGGCACTTTTCCATGATGAAGCAATATGACCGTTGGAGGTGTCCCAACCATTAGCCTGACACTCTAGAACAGATCGAACCATAGTTATGGCCAGAAATATCTCCATTAGACCATTGGGACCACACCATAATGGATGGAATTGCATTGATTAAGGAGTTCCTTCCCATTGGAGGAGTTTGTTACGATGTTGTCTATTTATCCCGTCGAGCGTTGCACCTAGAACACTTTTGTAAACAGTGATTATTAGAGCTCACATAGAACTAGTTTCGTTTGCGCAGTGCCTATTAAGAGCTCTCTGAGTATTTGATCACCAACCTGAGATACCTAATTTTGTGCGTGCATGTCGGGTAACCTCAAAAAAGTACAGAAATCTATTGAAGAGATCCTCATAAACCTCATGGATGAGAAGGAAATGTCCAGAGGAGTCCAAGCCTCGTCGACGAGAGGAGTGCAAGAATCCCTGTCGAGTGCTCATGGATCTGGATCATCTTGATCTTCGATAGAGAAATGAACAAATAATTGTGATGACTTGGTGAATTCGAACCTCATCCCTTATATCTTTCCCTATTATATCCCGCCTCTAGCTAGAAAAGTGAGTCGTGACAGTGTCCCGAGGGACTTCAAATACACCTTGATAACTATATACCTCCCGAAGGGGATACGTGCAGTTGGATTGCAGTTAGGACAAATCATGACATTGAATATTAGTGACTTCAATTTGGGAGATTGCAAGAACCATGGAATGCTCACCCCACATAAGTAATTAACCAGGAGCAAGGGGAAGAAGTCTAAAATCATCCCCTAGACATGGACTATGGACAACACGAGGTCTACTATCCTGAACGTGATGAAGATACCACACTTTGGAAGGCATCAGGAGGTTAACGCGTGCGTTAAAATCATATTGTATTGCTTCCATGGAATTTATCTATGGATCGATAGACGCATCACCGTTGATCCGACGTTGATCCATTGGATCACCGGACTAAGCATGCAAGGATCAAACCCACAATAATTTTATCCAGGGAAGGCTACAGATCATGCCCTAGCACATAAAATTAAAGATACCTATGGAAATGTGGAAAAGGGGAAGAGAGGCTACAAGGTAGCCTCCATTCAGAATGGCTCAGTGCACCTAGCCTTCTAGTTGATCACTGGTAAGCTAGTAAGGAAGAATAGACCCTCACAAGTCATAGGGTTCATTGTTGACCTCGCAGTCAAATGCTTGGAAGGGCTACAAATGAACTAGGTGAGATACCTCGTCAACCAGTTAGAGAAAGACTGTCACGAAGGTCAGGATCAAGGCTATGATTTCCACTTTGGTTGGCTCTTAATCCTCATCACTTTCATTGCTTTGGAAATGATGGAAGGTGCGACCTTCCCTGAGATTGAGCCATAAGAACCCTTAGCTATGAAGTTCACCATGCTCTAGTATTCGAGCGACATGGCGAAAAAATGGCAGTAAAACATGGTGTTCCACACCTACTACCTAGAGTTGAAGAGGGCTATTGAGTATTTCCCTCAGATCATTCTGAACACGCTGCATAGGTTCATACCATTTGTGAAGTTTCACACAGATAAACATTTTATTTATATCACTGTGTGTGGAGACGAACACAAAGAAGAGTTGTAGAGTTACTATAAACTCACAGAGGAGGACATGGAAGAAATAACTAAGGAATGGCCTGCAGAGTTCCTTATACCAGTCAACTAAGAAGAACTATCTGACCCCAACCTCATTGGAATTTTGGTGGTTACTCGCGAAGAGTATGATGCACCCAGTAGTAGAAGAAGAAAGGAAAAGGAAGAGGTACGAGACATGAATAGCACATCAGAAGAGACTGCATCAGTCTCACCTGGAGGGGGAGGTGATGACGAAGTAGAAAAAGAAGAGGACAAAGGAGAAGAAGACAAGAAGAAACAAGGTGAAGTAACACCACCTAGGGACCCTATTGATGAATCTGAAACCTCCAATAAAATAAAGTTTTCCCCCACGAAACCTACATCGCAGAAGAATTCCAAAGCTACTAAACCACAGATGCAGACTGTGCTAACAATGGATGACATAGATTTCATCATCACTGCTATCTCAGATAACTCAAAAGACATATTGCATCTCTATGAAGACAAACAAGAGACCATGTATGAAAGAATTGAAGCAAAGATGAAAGGGGTACAAACAGCCCTCTACTCCATCCATGTAGTGTCTATTGTGCCCCCGTCATCAGAAGGAACAGAGTTGGGAGATGAACCTAGCCATCTATGCCGAATAGCAGATGCGACCAAATCTCACCTTCATTGTGTTCAGGAAGAAAAAGAACAGGACACAGAGGCACTAAAGCAAGAAAAATAGGAAGCCAGAGAACAATGTTGGGTTGCGCAACAGGAAAAAGATGACATCCAAGCTAAGTTTGCAGAGGATAGAGCGCAGATCCAGAAGGAGAAGGAACATCTTCCCATAGAGAAGATTGGAGTTAAAGAGGAAGTCACTAGAGCACTTCATTCTGTGACGGGATTAGAAAAAATGGAAGAATACCCAGTGGAAATCCAAGTAGGGAATCTTGTCGAAGCCATTCAACAGATCCAACAGAGGATAGAAGAACTGGAGTTACAAGCAATGCCTACCACTCTGCAGGAACTACAAGACTAGAGAGAAGAAATTGCCTGAAGCGCAGTCCAGAGAATCAAGGAATTGGCCTTAGAATGTAAGCACCTCAATAGTTGAAGTGCCCAGACTTACGAGTGCCTTGTAGAGGACCCTGAACTAAGGACATTGGAATCACAACTTCAGGAGATCAAGAAGAAAGAAACAACTATGTAAGCACAGTTGAACCCACTAGAAGCAGTCGAGAGGATGAAACGATCCCAGGAACAATGCATGGTTCAACAACAAGTCCATGCCATACAAAGTAAGGTCATGGAAGTGACCCAATGACTCCAGCCAGTGTAGGATGCATCTTGCATACGTTTTGAGGAGATTGAAGGATGAGGTGCAGAACTGGAACAAGTGGTCACCACAGTGGAATAATGCTTGGAAGGAAATGTGACAGAGAATACCATTCAAGATTTCGTCGATCAAGAGCCTCTGGCAAAGAAACTGATTGAAGAAGCTCGAGCCAAGATCAAGGCATTTGAGGCATATTTACCCAGATCAGAGTGACTTGGGATGAGTCACAGGTGAGTGTTGGGGGCCTGTTAGCCCTTGACCAAGTTGGAGAGAACCTTGGTCATGTTTGACCAATTTTTGGATTTCAACAGGCTAGTCGAAGGCAGAGTGCAAGGCGAAGTAGAGATCGCGGGATCTAAACCCCTTCTTAGGGAATTTTTGGGTTTAGCGTTTATGTAACAGGCATGGGATGTTGACCCATGGGTTTACCCATGTTTGGGCCCTTTTGTAATGTATAAATAGAAATCTAGGCGATGTAAGTAAGAGAGACCTAGATGTGTAATGTGGTCGGTGAGCTAAGTGCGAACAGTTGTGGATGCTTCGTGCATACTGTGTGTTAAGAACTTGCAGAGCTAAGTGCAAGTGATTGTAAGAATCTTGTGTGCAGATTGTAAGAAGTCTTTATGATTGAACCTAGCTCAGGGAAGGAGGATCTAGCGAGGTGCCCGCAGATATCCTGTCCTATGCGGAGTGGGTTCTTGTGGCTCTGTGCTTGTAAAATATTGAAAGAAGACAATAAAGAAGAGAAGCGTTGGTGAACATAGCCCCACACTAGGGTGAACCACCTATATCATGTGTTGTGGTTGCTTTGTGCATTGTAGTTGTTATGTTATTGATGTGATTTATGCTTAGTGTAGTGATATATTCTAGATGCGTCTGATATAGTAGCTTAGTGCTTAGTAATGTTAATGAATGCTAGATCTGATCTATTTCTATATGTTAAGTGCTTGGATGTATTAGATATGGTTGAATACTGCGTTGCTCTGTAACTATGGTTTCGACTTGCGATGTGAATAAGGGTTGAATAATCATGAATGTTAAATGTTGAGTGCTCTGTTAGTGTTCTAATCACAGATCTGTGTCCTAGCTAGGCTGTAGACAATTAAATCCTGTAACCACCCCTGCTTCTACCTCGGGTGAGACTTCATCTGCTTCGCAGGTGTTTTCGAAAGGGATGGTAGTTAGGGTTTTGTTGGTGTGTTGTTGAAGTGTTCAACCTTGGGTCTGCCCCTATGCCAACACTTATATTTACAAACTGGGGGAAACAGGGTGTTATAAAGATGGAGCGCCAAAAGTCATGTGGGCCCCATTTTGGTAAGTTAGTACATCAACTTCCTGGGGCTGTAAGTTTTGCATACGATATTTGGTTTAGGTTCATGATAGCCCGTTGGAAAGGTCTATCCAAGGACTACATATATTTTTGTAAAAATTTGAATTCCAACAATGTAGTTTTAGCGAGACTTAAAAACGTTGTTTAGGGCCTAAATACAGCCCCAAAAGGTAGGGACCTGAAAGCTAGGAAAAAACTGCCAAACTGGAAAACTGCCAAAATGAGCCAGTTGGAATAGGTGGAAGGTCACCGACATCCATATGGATCAATATACCCCCCTTAGGAAGCAATGGTATCCAATTCATTGAGTTCCAC
This sequence comes from Picea sitchensis, assembly GCA_010110895.2. Classification (NCBI taxonomy): domain Eukaryota; kingdom Viridiplantae; phylum Streptophyta; class Pinopsida; order Pinales; family Pinaceae; genus Picea; species Picea sitchensis. Next base: position 108,074 of record SNQJ01S0041737.1, read on the forward strand.
CATTAGATGAGGAAATTTCTGCTAAATGTTTCCTCGAGTGTGCCACTTGCCTTGGTGCATAAGTTGCCCTTCTTTGACAACTCGATAAAGCTGGATCCTTTGTTGGCGAGTTCCCTTGACCTATTTGTACACAATATAATCAATGGATGCATGTTTTATGCAGTCCGGGTTTATCTCTATTGGTGTCAGTTGTTCTGCTATCTCTGAGGTGTCCAATAATGGTGGGAAATAAGGTCAAAGGAGATCCACGTTGAACACTGGGTGCAGGCTAAGGAAAGGAGGAATGTTGAGCTCAAAAGAATTATCACCCACTACCTTGGTGATGGTGTACGACCCATAACAGAGTGGTGGAAGCTTTTGATGGGGTCCGGTAAGGTGTTCTTTTTGCAAATGCAACCAAACTTTGTCGCCCACCTAAAAACTATGTCACACCCAATGATGATCATGGTGCTACTTGTACTTATCATTGGATTTCTGTAGGATATCTTGAATCTATTGGTGGATATGATGGATCTGATCAATGAGTCGGGTGGCTTTGTCAACTTCAGTTGGAGCAGGAGATGAGTCGATTGAGGTGACTTCAAGGGGTAGTGAAACATCTGTGGGACCCAATGACTAGAATCCCAACCCCACTTGAAAGGGACTATGACTAGTTGAGCTATGCAGGGCTTGGTTGTAGCTATGCTAGACATAGTGAAGACTGTCATCCCAGGTGTGAGGGTGCTTGGAATTATACATGTGTAGGATATGCATGATCATTCAATTTACGACCTCAATTTGGACATCTTTCTAGGGGTGGAAGGCCATGGAATTGGTGATCTTGGTGTCTAGTAGTGACCAGAGGCTCGACTAGAATGTGCTGAGAAATCAACTGTCCTGATCCTTAGTGGTCAATTTGGAAATAGCATAGGCAGTGCAGGACCTGATATACTTTCTATCCTCCTGTCGAAGTTTCGGACAATAGAAATGTTTATGCAACATTGCCACTGTCGTTTCGATGCCGAAGTGTCCTACCACCTTACTATAGTGGACTTCCTAGATCAACTTCGCTCGCTTTCTTAATGGAACAAAGATATGGGCCAGATGGAACAACAACCCATCCTAAAGATGGAAATTGGTGACAATTGTGTTTGTGCCCAACATTTGGTAGGTGGTGGTGAAGTTTGGGTCTCTCTCATAGATTTGGGTCCATCCAGAGGTCTCATGGCCGAAAGATTCTATCACCATGGTGAGTGCCGCAAATGGTGGTCTACTGAGGCAATAAACAATGCGGTTGGTGCTTCATGCTGTATACTTTATGCTGAGGTGGAATTGCTGCAAGTATGTGGACCAATTATGATGTTGGTCATTCTACAATTTGCCTTGTGTCTGCATGAACTGTAGTGGATTATGATCAGTGTGGATGATTGTCTCCTTCCCAAGAATGTAATGTCTCCACTGGCGGCAGGATTGCACAATGGAGTACATTTCTTTGTCTTAATTAGGGTACTTACAGACAACATTTGATAGTGTCTCACTATGATAGGCCACTGGGTGGTCGTGCTGAGTGAGAATGATGCCCAAAATATAGTCAGAAGCATCTGTCTCAATCTCAAAGGGTTGTTGTAGGTCTGGTAGTGAAAGTACTAGGGATGAGAACAAGCGCTACTTTAAATCATCAAAGACTTTTTCTTGGGACTGACCCCACACAAATTTCACGTTACCACCACCCCTGATTACTTGGATGAGGGTGCAATATGAGAGAATCCCAACATGAACCTGTGGTAGAAACTGGCAAGGTCCAAGAAGATCTGAATCTCATTGAGTGTGGTTGGGGATGGACAGTCACAAATGAATTGGATCTTGGATGTATCCACATGTACGCCATGTTTATCAATGATGTAGCCTAGGTAATGGAACCTATTCAGGCCGAAGGAGAATTTTTCCAAGTTGGTGGATAGCTTGTGCTTCCGTAGGGTGTTCAGAACCTGTTGAATATGATGCAAGTTTTCTGCCCAAGTCTTGTTGTAAATGAGAATGTCATCCAGATACACCACTACAAAATTATTGGTGAATGGTCACAAGATATCATCCATCATCCTCATGAAAGTGGCTGGAGCATTTTTCAAACCAAAGGGCATGAACAACCATTCAAAAAGACCTTCCTTTGACTTGAAGGTGATATTCCATACATCTGTTTGTTCTATTGAGACTTCGTGATAGCTAAACTTCAGATCAATCTTACTGAAGTATTTGGCCCCTGTGAGCTGATCAAGGAGGTCGTCGATTTGGGGAATCGGGTATGGGTTTCTGAGTGTGATTTTATTCAGGGCCTAGTAATCAATGGAGAGTCACCAGGTTCCATCTTTATTCTATATCAATACAATTGGGCTCCCGCAAGGTGATGAGATGGGATGGATGTGCCCCTTGTGGAGAATTTCTTGGATCTGCCACTTCATCTCCTCATTCTCTAACAGAGAGCGGTGGTATAATATCTCATTGGGAAGTGGTGTTTAAGGGGTCAGATCGATGGGGTGCTTGACCTGACAGTGCAGAGGTACCCCGGTAGGTGAGGAGAAGATATCCGAGTATTATTCCACAACCTTATCCATTTGCTTTTGTTGTGTGGAGAGGTCATCCGTGGAGACCCTGGATGTGGTTGTGCTCTTTTTCTCATTTTCAGAGTGAATCATGAAGAAGACAAACTTCCTTGTCTGAGAGATGACCTTCATACATTACTTGGCATATATCAAGGAAATAACACTAGGTGGGACTACCTCGGGTATCCTGTACAATTTCTTGTTCAAAGTAATAATAACACTGTGAGGCCTAGACTCATATAAAACATGGATTTTCCATAAATATGGTTGGCCCAAAATAACATTACAAACTTTGAGAGGGGAAACATCACACAATACCTCGTCTTTGAAGGGATTGATTCCATATGATAGGTGACATTATTGGCTGACGCAGATGTCACTTACTTGGAAGAGCCATCCGATGGTGTAGGGATACGAATGCAGTGTTGTCAACAAGGTGAGTCGCTTGACAACCTTTGTTGAGATGAGGTTCTTCTGGCTACCACTATAATGGATGAAGTGCAGTGAGGTACCCTTCACCCACATCTATGAATGAAAAAGACGCTCCCCTTCCTATGGCTTGTTTGGTGTTGGGCTCTAAAGATGTCTGAAAACAACCTTAGTTTAACATTAATTTATCAACTTGAGGATTCGTCTTTTATCTCAAAGAATATCGGAAAAGTCTATGCAGATAGCTTATAGAGGCTAAAATCGTGTAGCGAAAGTAGATCTGAGTTTGTCAACAATCGAGTTCCTCAAACATTCATTAAATATTCTAGGGATTGAAATCTAAAGCTATGCAAAACGAAAGGAATTAGCTAATCTATTGAATTCATTCTAAGAGCAGTAATTGAATCTAGATAAAGACTTGCAGGAATTGCTATCATTATGAATTAGAATTGCTGAAAGGAAAAAGGTGAATTACTCCATCTATGGAAAGGAACAGAGACTG